>CAUYRH010113068.1:0-66292 GCA_963574655.1 Perodicticus potto | reverse complement strand
AAGCGAGTGTCTTGCCTCCGCCTCCCAAGTAGCTGGGACTACAGGCGCCCGCCACAATGCCCGGCCATTTTTTGGTTGCAGCCATCATTGTTGTTTGGCGGGCCTGGGCTGGATTCGAACCCGCCAGCTCAGGTGTACGTGGCTGGTGCCATAGCCCGTTAAGCCACAGGCGCGGAGCCTTGAAAAGCCATTTTAAAAGCACTTTTCAGGGCGGTGCCTGTGGCTCATCAAGTAGGGTGCCAGCCCCATGTACCAAAGGTGGTGGGTTCAAACCCAGCCACGCCGAACTGCAAAAACAGAAAAATAGCCAGGCGTTGTGGTGGGCGCCTGTAATCCCAGCTACTCGGGAGGCTGAGGCAAGAGAATCGCCTAAGCCCAGGAGTTGGAGGTTGCTGTGAGCTGTGTGATGCCACGGCACTCTACCGAGGGTGATAAAGTGAGAGTCTGTCTCTACAAAAAAAAAAAATAATAAAATAAAAGTATTTTTCATTTTTTTCTTTTTGCAACTATTTGCAGCTAGAGATTAGGATTTTTCATTTTGGATGATTCATTTCTTAATTGTGATAAAATATACGTAACATTAAATTTACCATTTTCACCATTTAAGTGTCCCCCTCAGTGGCATTAAGTACATTCACATTGTTATGCAACCACTAGTCACCACCTTCCAACTCCAGAGTTTTTCCATCATCCCCCACAGAAATTCTGTACCCATTAAACATTAACTCCCAGCTCCCCCTTCCCGCAGCCCACGGTAAGCACCAAGCTACTTTCTGTCTCTATCAAATTAACCACCACAAATACCTCATACGAGGATGGGTCATTATCCATTGCTTCCTTTCCTGCAATAAGAGATATTCAGAAGGACTGAATTAACTCACAGCACCCAAAGCTCTGAGGGTGGGCATCAGAGATTTTAGAATTGTTGGGATTTGAGAAAGACCTTGGAATACCATCCACCAGAGCCCTGGGGAGAGGGACATGTGTCAGCAGGCACTCTGGACAGGAGGTGACACTTGAAGGGACTGTCCCAGGTTGTGTAGGCATTACGGAGGCAGGTGAGAGCAGCAGGGAGTCACGGCATCCTCTTCCACGGCATTTTTTGTCTTTTTCCCTCTGTGTCCCCCAGGTCTACAGTTTGAAGGGCCAGAAGCCCCAGTCTATAAGGTAAGAGCCCCTTCCTAGTCCCTGTCTGCACTTGGCATCCTGTCCTCATTCCTCCTAGTTGTGGCTGGTCTCAGCCTGTGACAGAGCCCCTGTCCAGATTAAATACTACACATCAGGCATGAGCCCAGGGCTGGGAGGGGGACAGGGTGTGTGTGGCCGGTGTGATTTTCCCAGCCACATGGGAATGGCTGGAGTTCGGGAAGACTGGTAAGCCCATACGGAAGGTGCCTCAGATGCTGCTGCTGTGTGGCCTCTGTCAGGGTTTGGGCCAGCAAGACAGAGGGTGCTCGGCCCCCTACCTTCCTTTCCCCATTTCACATAGCTCTCATGACTATAGCTGATCGGTGGGATGTAAATCACACCTAGAGCTCTAAGAGGAATCTGGGGAGTGTGACTTTCACTTTCCCTGCTCTGTGCGCTAGTTAGAGGTTGGAATGGGGGATGAGTGAGTAGGTCGCCTGAGCTACTGTCCTCCAGAGACCGTCTCTGCCCAGAGCGAGCCCTCCCCTGCCTGCCACTGTCACATTCTTGTTTCCCTATATTGTCCGTCTGTCCGTCCTTCCTTTCTTTCTCTTTCCTTCCTTCCTTTCTCTCTCTCTCTCTTTCTTTTCTTTTTTTCTTTCTTTCTCCTCTCCCTTCCCTTCCTTTCCCTCTCCCTCCCCTCCCCTCCCCCTCCCTCTCCCTCTTCCCCTTCCCTTCCCTTTCTTTTTCCTTTCTTTCCTTTCTTTCCTTTCTGGCATTCTCCAGGCTAGAATGCCAAGGTGCCACAACAGCCTCCCAAGTAGCTGGGAGACCGCAGTGCTTGGCTACTTTTCTATTTTTTTTTTTTAAAGCAACTCATGGTAAGTATATTTATTTCAGATTCTTACAGTGCCTTATTAATTTGTTCTCCTGTCAGCCATTTGTCCAGTACTTCCTGAGCCCATTCCCTGCCCTGCCCACTGTGGTCCACCTGAGTCTGGGGCTACAGAATACCAAATATTAGATTCCTCTATCCTCCGATCAGTTTAAAGGGAAAGCTGGGACGACCCTGCAACCTGCAACCTGAGTGTGTGTACTTGGGAGGTACTTTCTTAGTTTTAATAGAGGGGTCTTGCTGTTGCTCAGGCTGCTTTCGAATTTCTGAGCTCAAGTGATCCACCTCCCTCTATCTCCCAGAGTGCTAGGATAGCAGGTATGAGCCACCATGCCCGGACTCCCTATGTTGTCTTATTCACAGAGCTTCTCTGGGCCTGAATCCCTCATGTGTGTGATTACACACTTACTGCCTGTCTTCCCCACGAGCATATAGCTTTTTGACGCCATTCTCTGTAGCTTTCCCAGCAGCTATAACTAGGTTCTCAGAAATTGTCATCTGTTGACTGATGAGCGTTTTCAGCGGGAGTGACATCGTCCAGTTTCTTTTTCATAAAGATAACTGGCCGCTGCAAGAGGGAAGAGATAAAGAGTAGCTGTTGGGGAGGCAGTGGGGCCAGTTCTAGCAGAGTTTTTTTTTTTGAGACAGAGCCTCAAGTTGTCACCCTGGATAGAGTGCTGTGGCATCACAGCTCACAGCAACCTCCAATTCCTGGGCTCAAGCGAGTCTCTTGCCTCCGCCTCCCAAATAGTTGGGACTACAGGCGCCCGCCACAACGCCCGGCCATTTTTTGGTTGCAGCCGTCATTGTTGTTTGGCGGCCCGGGCTGGATTCGAACCCGCCAGCTCAGGTGTACGTGGCTGGCGCCTTAGCCCTCTGAGCCACAGGCGCCGAGCCATCTGCTATTTAAATTTTATTGTGTTGGCTAAAGGAGGTAATTCCTAAGGGTTTTCATGAAATGGGGCTTAAATTGTTTAGTTTTATACGTAATGATTGAAAAACAGTTTCTTTTTGTTAATTTCTCAAACTTGTTTTTAAGATTAGTGTGTAACTGTGTTCTGCACGTGTACATCTGTGTATCTTTGTGTTATGTGTTTCTTGTGTTAAGTGATACTTGACGCCAGAAAGCAATTGGAGGAAAAAGTGAGAAAATAAATTAATACTGATTATACTTATTCTTACCAAAATTAAAGGCAATGAGTGTAATAGGTTTATTAGAAGTTTTTTGCAGTGTTTTATAAAATTCCTGAGAACTTAATAGCATCTCTGGTAATAGCAGCTTAAACTCAATGTTGTATAAATTTTAAAAGAAACACCTGTTGTGTTTTTATAGTGGCTCAAGCATGTTGACGATCAAGGTAGACAATATTACTACAGTGCAGATGGATCTCGGTCAGAATGGGAATTGCCAAAGGTAATAAACCTTACCAAAGAATTTTTGTTTAAAATTATAAATTATGTTAGAGATGTTTTCAGTAGATTTTATTTTTAAATTTTCCACTTTTAAAAAGCAGCAAGACTTGTTTTCCCAGAATTCATTGACAGTCCTGTGAATGGATACATTTTTCTGAATTGTACAATTAGTTATTGTCATTTGTGATACTGACCATTCTTACTCAAAAACTCTTTTGGTTTAGCTTAAAATCGATCTTTCCTTATCCCTGAAAATAAGAATGCCCATCAGTGCCAGGAATGCTATCATATGTCTAGTTATCCTGATTACATGTGTTGAGTTTTCTATTTTTGGTCTTATGTTTAATCTTTATTTTAAAAGAGAAAAAAAATGTAACATGATACTTAAATTTATCATCCTATGTAAATGTTTGTTATGATTGAGTTGCTCATTGGCAGAGATAGGTAGTGTGTGATGATAATATGTCCTAGGACTTAGCCCAGAACTTCGTTTCCAGACAGGTAAGGCCAGAATTTAAGGCAGTAGGTGTCAAAGTGTTACTTTACATGCTCCTCTTCATACTTAAGATTATTTCAAGTGATGTCTGAGCAAACATTTAAATTTTAATTGGTACTTTATTTTAATGTTTAGAAAACAATTGTAATTAGACAAATCTATAGTGTCAATTACTACATATGCCTTAGTTTTCAAAGAAAAGTACTTTCCAAAGTAAGTCAATTGAAAGAAAAATATTAATAGTATAAATGATACATGGATATAGACAGAAATCAATAGGAGATGCTAAACTTACTGAAGGTGGAGAAACACTAATTTAGTAAACTAGTGCTACGCTAATAGTGATTTCCTCTTTAGGTGAATGCAATCTGGCCTTTAATTATTTTATGAAATTATAAGCCTTGAAAGTAGTTAAGATGAGATGTGTAGCCTGTAATTAATTGATTTTTAAAAACACCCTTGTGAGTCTGAATTGAGCCACTGGCAGAAGAGGACCATTCTAACTCTGACAGCTTAAAAAATGTTGTGATCTCATGGAACAAAGTAGAGTGGTTGTAATTGGAAACTTGGTGGGTGTAGGAGTTTGGAGGTGGATAAAGAAAATGCTGGTTCTTTTGGTTAACCTGGCTATATATAGCCCCAGAATTTTCTTGTAGTTAAAACCTATCAAATATTCAAACAGGCAGTTCTTGATCCTTTATCACACACATTTTATGTATGTGCTCTTCTTTTACTTAGCAGAAAAACTATTTCATGTTTTTAATGACTGTTTAAATTAATAACACTTTCTAAATTAGAAGTCATCAAAACTTATATGATTGTTTTTAAAAATATTGTTTGCAGCTTAATGTATTAGTGAAAAAAGCTTTTATATTTTGATTACAAAAGTTCCCATTTGAAAAGAGATATGAAGGTATTATTACATGAAGGTTTTCCTTCATTAATCACGAAATACTGTGAATGTAGAAAGATCCAAATAAAAACATTATCTGAAAGCACCACATATCGTTTTTCACATACTTCGGCATTGCAATTTTAATAATCTCATCACTCTTTAAAGTTATAAACAAAATTTAACAAAACACTTGTGGACATTTTCATTTTCATCATTATAAATTTTATACTTTTAGTATCTTTTAGTATCTTTTAGATAATCATAAACCATTTTTTACCCTTTAAAATGTTGAGGTTGTGTTAAGCCAGCGGTTCTCAACCTGTGGATCACGACCCCTATGTAACAATGAAAATACATCACGGCATTAGGAAAGTTGAGAACCACTGTGTTAAGCACTCAGAACCCCTATGATAGTCTTGTTTTAAGAACCATAGCATAGCATTTGGGTAATAATCAGGCAACAATTCTGTTTTTTAGCTGAATTTTATAAAATGTTGACTGTGAAATGACCCAACATATAACTTTTCAAATATAATTATCTCTCAATAAAACTTGTAATCTATTACAACTTTTAGAGGGAGAGAGGGATAAGTAATAAAATTAACAAGTTTTTAATATACTGGAAAGAAGATATATAGTACCTCAGATACTACTTTTCAAAATCAGTACCATTTATAAAAAACAATTTTATCATATGTGTATTCAGTAATTAATTTGGAAAGAATAATTTTGTGGATCATGATGGCCAAAACATGTAATAACTATCTGCTAGGGTAAGATTATATTTTGGGGATGTAATTTCTCAGTATTGAAAACTACATAGCAATGATTGGTTCTTTTCACCCTATAAAATATAGAATATAAGAATCTGCTGAAAGTTTAATTCATTGATAATGATTTAAATTATAGGAGACAATTTTTTACTAATATGAATTAAATTAATATGTAACATTAATTTTTTTCTAAATGACAGATATGAATTGCAGCTCCTACCAGTACCTCAAATATCAGTTGAGATACAGAGGATTCTTACGTGCCATCTCTTTCTTCAGAGTGTTTTCTGATTCTCTGGAGTAGTAAGATCAGTCAAAAGGCTTCTTTTGAGTGATTTTTCCTAGGTCAGGGTCCCTACAAGGGAGATACTCCCAGGGTGACCTTATATCATGAGTAGCTTAGAGCCTTTACTTCACCAGTGGCTGAACATTCATACTGGGTTCCTTATGAACCCCTGTACTTGCCTGGGTTAGAAGTACAGGCTCACTGTCAGGAAGCTGCTTAATTCTAGAGATGACGTGAGTGAAACAGAGGCGAGGGCCTGAGTCATATCAGACCTCAGAGGGCATGCCACCACAGTGGGGATGGACACTGATTGTGACCAGTGCTGATCCTTAGTTTTGTGATATTATTTTATTTTCTGTTGCCATTTACCACTTGGGACAAAGTTTTGGAAGTTCTTGACAGTATCTTGAACAAAGCCTTGTGACGGCCCCTAAGCAGCACTAGTGAAGCAGCACCTTTCCCCTCCCTGCCTGGGCACTGCCGACTCGTCCCACGCTGTGCGCAGGGCGCCCAATGATTCCTCCTCTTGTGCTCTAAATGAAGAGCATCGAGGCAGCACCTAACTCTATCCCTGGTGTAGAGCAGGAGGATTACCAAAAGGAGGGAGTTTATAGAGGGAAAGGGATTTACAAACTGTAAGATCCTAGGCACAACTCCAGAGTGGCCCACGCATGGCAACAACCAGAACTAACATGGCAGAAAGTTTGAGAACAGAACCATGGTGTGGAATACTGCCCCGGTTTTAGGTTAAGCCTCGGGGTAGCACAGGAACAAGGCAGACTAGACAGCACTAAAAAGATTTTAGTAACTAAATTGACATTTGAACTACGGGCCATAAACGTGGACCAGGATGTGCACTCTGAACCAAAATGGGTTGACAGCCTGCTACAGTAAGAGGCTTACCTAGAAAAAAAGTGTTATATTACTCAGAAGGTCAGACTGTAGCCTAGGATTACTTGTCAGCTTGAATGAGAAGACAGTCCAGGTGAAAACTCCAGGAGTACCCAGAAGAGGGAACTGTTTCAGAAGGATCCTAAAGCAGCTGTCATAAAAAAGCAAGCGTTTTTTGAGATGAGTGAGAAAGCTGAAAATTTCAGCAAAGAAAGAGAAGACATAAGAAGAAGCAAATAGTCTTAGAAACAAATGCGGGATGGCTGAAATGGCAGGGTAGAGGTAGCTGAGAAAAGCATCAGTAACCCAAGGCAGAAGGAGGGAGGGCCTGAGGTGTGATCTCCCCTAATGTGCACATCGTGAGGGTGTATAACATGCCCCCCCGGGTGAGGGGCTCTTCCACAAATAGAACCCTGGAAGTGGGAACAATGTAACCTAAAAATGGTACCCTCATATTGATTTGAGAAAATAAAACTCATAGAAAAGATAGGCGGATAAAATTATTAGGTCTGAACAACAGAAAATAGATTTTTAAAAAATGAACAGCTCCTCAGAGGCTTGTGGAAAAAGGAGAAAGAAATGAGTGTGAAGCTGAAAAATACTTGAAGAAATAACTGTTTAAAAATATCTCAAATTTGGCAAAAGACAAGCTGACAGATTTAAGAAGCTTAATAAATATCAGGCAAGATCCAAAGCAATCTATATTCAGACCCACTGTAATCAAATTGCTGAAAAGAAACCCCCCTCCCCATAAATTTGTGAAGGCAGTTCAGTGACACAACACATTACCTTTAGGGTAATAATAATGAATAACAGTGGCTCCCTTATCAGAAACCTTAGAAGCCAGAGGAAATGGCACAACATTTTTCAAATGCTGAAAGAAAAGCGCTGTCAACCTATAGTTCTACACCCAGCAAAAATACCCTTCAAGAATGAAAGTAATTGACTTTTTTGTTTTTTTCAGAGATGGAGTCATGCTCCCAATCTGTAACAAAAGAGACTCCAGAGATTAGAGATACATTAATATTAAAATCTAAGAGTAAAATTGTTCAGGTAGCCCACAGGAAGGCAGGAATGGAGAATTAGGAATGGTAGAAAACAAATATTCAAATGGCAGACTTAAATTCTGACATGTAAATGATTGCACGAAGTGTAAATGATCTGAGCACACCTGTTAAAAGATTTTCAGAATGGGCAGAGAACCATAACCAACGCTTATCCTTCTAGGAGAAAATCACTTTTTTAGAATAATGACACATCATGCTAAAAGTTACTTGTCAAACAATCTACAGTAAATCTCATATTAATCCTTTATGTTGAGACTGTGGACACATTTCCTCTCGTTAGAGTTAGGAACTAGACTAGAACTTATCTATCACTGCTTCTATTCAACAAATAAGGAAAGAAAAAGGAGCAACGGAATTAGAAAGGAAAAAGTACAGTTGCTATTTTGATTATTACAAATTTAAAACTGATGAGAGTTCAGCAGAGTTGTCAGAAAGTCAACATAAAACTACCCATTTGTCTAGTAAAACGTCAGTTTGAAAATGTGTTAGCAATAAAATTCTATTTATACTAGCAACAGGAAGAAAAGTTGTAATTACAAACATGCCCATTAAAGGTCTGTAAGATTTTACTGAAGAAAATTTTTAGAGCAAAATAAAAGAAGATTTGAATAACAAGGTGCAGTATTCCATCATGGTCTTAATGGGGGCTTAATTTTATGATAATGTCCAAATTAATCTGCAAGCTCAGTGCATTTCCATTTAATTGGCTGCCACACACACCTTTTTTTGGGAACCGAACCTAAAATTTATGTTTGCAAGCAAAATAAAAGAAAGAGAGAATTACTTCTGAATAGGGTGAAGGGATGGGGTTCCCTTTGTGATTAAATTGGGGTGGTAGGGCACACATCTGAAGAAGCAGACCAGGAGCAGAATAGAAAGCTCAGCTATGGCATGACAAATCAGTGTGGTAAGCACAGACTATATGATAAATGTTGCTAAGATTATTGGTTGTTCACATGAAGAAAGTGAAATAAAAGCAAATCCTTGACCTTTTTTAAGCTCAGTGATTAATTTCAGTTAAAGATGTAAATGCAATCAGCAAAACTTTTAAAGACTATAGAAGGATATATCAAAGAATGTCTTTGTAGAATAGGAAGGATTTCCTAAACAAGACCCAAAGCCTGCTATAAAAAGGAAGATTGACAGTGTTGACTACATTAAAATTAAAACACCTTCTGCATGTAGAAGATACAGTAAAGAGGGGGAAAGGATGAGCTACAGACAAGGAAAAGAGACATTCAACTCACATAGCTCAGAAAGGTTTAGAATCCAGAACACGCTTATTCATTTTGAGTTTAATGTTTGGTTTAAATTTTAAAAATAATGTTTATTTCAGATTTTAGAAGTAGAAGGGAAACTAAAAAATTAATTTCTCTAATGATCACATTTTATAAATGATGATAGTTAATATTTATTGAGACCCTACTGCTCTTTTAAATACTTTATTTTCTCTTTAGAGCAACTCTGAATGAGGTATTATTTCGGTTATATCTGCTTTACAGTTGGGGAAACTTAGGGAGATCAAACATTTCACTAAGGAAAACTGACTTTGTCTCTCCAACACCAGCATCTGTAATCTTCTCAGTTGTGCCAAGATACTGGTTAAAGTTGAAAAAAACTGAGACTAGAAAATTCATGGTGATGTCGTGATAAATTTTGCCTAACAGTCATGTGCCATTTGGAACCAAGAGGTTCAGATTTCTGCTTTTTTTCTATTATTTATGAAGTATGTTTTGTTTTCTTTTTAGTATAATGCTTCATCTCAGCAGCAAAGAGAAATAATTAAAAGTAGGAGCCTGGACAGGCGGCTGCAAGAACCAATAGTATTAACAAAGTGGAGACATAGCACCATTGTATTGGATACCAACGATAAGGTAGGACCTCTAGGGAGAACCGAGCTACTGAGGACTTGTAGTGATGTTTGTGCATTGTATAAAACGGTGAACTGTAACCCATTTAGACTAGTATCTGTTGGTATATATGATTCTTTGCTGGAACATTTGATTTCTTTTGCATCCATATTACGATATACATGATTAAATGTAACTATATTGTTTATCTTTTTCTTTTAACAGAATTGTATACTTCAGTGACTATTTTATGTGTTTAGTTTCAGTTTGTCAAGGAATAGGTTTTGGTTTTGAGGTTTTTGGTTTTTACACGATGAACTATGGCTTACTGATTATATATACATGTGTGTATAATAATTGACACTTTTCTTGCTTATCTTTTTTTTAAAGTCACATTTCTGTTATTCTTCGTTTTCAATCTCCAGGAAGACATTTAATTAATTTTCCCCATCCCAGGGAGGATTGGAATCCTACTTCTTTTGCTTTCCTAAATACTCTCTGCACAAAGCTTCTTTTATCAATCTGAGAACTGATGTTCTCTGTTTCAACTAGGGGTGAATTTCCTGCTAACTTTAGAATGGACGTTTTTAAATTTTTTTAGGTGTTATATCTTTACATCCTGGCTTTATTCTGGAATGGTCGGGGACTTAGTATGAATGTGCAGAACATCAGATACTAGTATGTGACATGTGAAGGTGGCAGTAATACCTAAATAAATTATTTAATTCATTTTTATTCAATTATTTAAGTCATTCTAATGAAAACTGAATGAGTTATTTAAAAAAGGATAGGCATGGTGACTCATGCCTATATATAATTCTGCTTTGGGAGGTTGAAGTGGCAGATTGCTTGAGGCCAGGAGCTCCAGATCAGCCTGGGCAACATAGTGAGACTATCTCTATAAAAAATAAAAAGTTAGCTGGGAGTGCTGGTGCACACCTGTAGTCCTAGCTACAGGAGACCAACGTGGGAGGATCACTTGAGCCCAGGAGTTCAAGGCTGCAATGAGCCATGACCTTACCATTGGAAAAAGAAAGGTATTTGTCATTGAGGACCTTTTCTTTTCTTTTTTTGACTATCAGTCTTCTCTTGTAGCATAATTTATAGGTTTTCTGCATTTTTAGGTGTTTTTAGTGAAAAAAGAATAAACTATATTAAGATATATTTCTCTGTGTTTGGATACTTTCAACTTTAAATCTCTTTAATCTCAGTTGTTTAGTCAAAACAAGTGTAATGTTTTGGTAATTACAAGTTTTTATAAAATTGGTCTGTATTTAATTTAAAAGTGAATGAAGCTACAGAAATAGTCCTATGCATAGTATGTGTATAAATGATGGACTAATAGGAAACAATGAAAGTAGATGAATTTCTAGTTTTCATTTTGTAAAGATATGCTATTGAATATAGGGGCCAGGTTAAAGGAATGATATTCTGGAGTCTGTGCTATTGAAGATATGTTTGGAAATATATTAGCATTGAGATTAACCTAGGTAGGTAAGATTCTTAAGAGTTTAGTTTTGTTTGTTTTTTTTGAGACAGAGTCTCACTGTGTTGCTCTCAGTGGACTGCTATGGTGTCTCAGCTCACAGCAACCTCAAACTCCTGGGCTTAAGTGATTCTCTTGCCTCAGCCTCACAAGTAGCAGGGACTACAGGCGCCCACCACAACACCCAGCTATTTTTTGTTGCAGTTGTCATTGTTGTTTAGCTGGCCCGGGCTGGATTTGAACCCACCACCCTTGGTGTATGTGGCGGCACCATAACCACTGAGCTGCGAGCGCTGAGCCAATTCTTAGAGATTTGCAATAGAATGAATGCGTTCATCTTCCAGAACCTGATTGCAATTCAGGATATGTAGAAAACTCCTAGATGCCATCTGTATACTCAAGGGCAAAAATATTGTTGAACCACTATACTGTATGGTGACATATACTTAAAATTTCTTACTCCTTTTTAATCTTTTAATTCATTTTCAATCTGTTGCTTAAGATAGTTTTTATTACATTACTTCTTTCATCTAATTTATCTTCTTTCATTTAATTGTCCCAGAGTTGTGAGAATATGATTTTCTTGGAACCAGAGATTTACTTTTTTTTCTTTTTTGAGACAGTCTCACTATGTTGCCCTCTGAAGAGTGTTGTGGTCTCACAGCTCACAGCTCACAGCAACCTCAAACTCTTGGGCTTAAGAGATTCTCTTGCCACAGCCTCCCAAGTAGCTGGAACTACAGGCACCTGCCACAATGCCCAGCTGTTTGTTTGTTGCAGTTGTCATTGTTGATTTTAGCTGGCCTGGGCTGGGTTCAAACCCGCCAGCCTTGGTGTACATGGCGGATGCCCTACCCACTGAGCTATGGGTGCCGCCAGATTTACTTATTTTTGGTAGAAATGTCTTTTCTTCCCCTCACCCTTTGTAAATAGATTGATAGGCAGTCACTCCCTCAAGTATTTTCTGTTTATTATCATCACTTATTATATCCCTTCTTAAGATAAGGCTGTGTTTGAGGTTGTGAAAGAGGGACTATACCAGAACAAACTAGGGAGTCTGTGATAGGGATAAAGTGTGTGTAACAGGAATGTAATCAAAGAAATATGATAGATGGTCCTCAGTTTATGATGGGATGTGACCCAATAAACTCAATCGTAAGTTGAAAATGCATTTAATATATGATATCTAGCCTTCTGAACATCAGAGCTTAGCCTAGCTTACCATAAAGGTGCTCAGAACACTTGCATTAGCCTACAGTTGGGCAGAATCATCTGGCAGTACAGTTTAGTATAGAATGTCTGGGTTTTCATCTTTGTGATTGTGTGGTTGCCTGGGAGCTGCAGCTCTCTGCTCCTGCCTGGTTTTGCAAGAGTATCATATATCAAATGTCACTAGCCTAGGAAAACGTCAAAATTCAAAATTTGGGGTATGATTTCTACTGAATGCCTATTGCTTTTGTACCATTGTAAAGTGGAAAATTGTAAGTTCAAGATCATTTTTACTGATGACATAGGTCCTAATTCAGTTGGCGGATAACCTTGGAGGTAGCTGTGTGTATGTCTGTGTCTGTATGGGTGTGTGAGCGCATTTGTTTTTGCATTATATATGGTTTACTAAAACTATTACTCATATTTGTATGATATACTTATGCATGTTTGTAATTATATGTAAATATAAAATGATTTCTTTATATATTTATAATTGTTACATATTTTAGTACTCCATTTGTGGTTTTTATTTCTATAGGACTGACAATGCTGTGAAAAATAAATCATAACTACCATTCATTTAATTCAACTATATTTTCTAGATTGTAGGTCTTTCAATCTTTCTTTTTACTCAGACTTATTTTAATATTAGACACTCTTTTAGAAGTCAGAAAATTGATGAAAAGTTGTCAGAAAAAATACTTCAGTGAAACTAGACTGAAGTTTAGACATTAAGTTTAATTTCTCTATTTTTTTTTTGGTGATTTCTTTCTGTAGTTTTTTTTTTTTTTCCTTTGAGGCAGAGTCTCACTTTGTCACCCCTGGTAGAGTGCCATGGCGTTACAGCTCACAGCAACCTCAGACTCTTGGGCTCACGCAATTCTCTTGCCTTGAGTAACTGGGACTACAGGTGCCTGCCACAATGCCCATTGTTTTTTTTTCTTTTTTAAGAGACAGGGTGTTGCTATAGCTCAGGCTGGTCTCGAACTCGTGAGCTCAGGCGATCTGCCTGCCTCAGTCTCCCAGAGTGCTGAGATTATAGGCGTGAGCCACCGTGCCCAACCTGTAGAGATTTTTTGATATTTGATTTGTTAGTCTCTCCCTTCAAGGTTTCCCTGTAACCTTTGCTACATAGTTTCTGTGTTCACAGATTATTTATGATGAAAACCTAAAGACTTTTTTCCCCAGTTGAATGAATATTGAGTTAATGATTTTTGCATTGTTACTTAAATTGCCAGGTTTGCTAACAGTACCTTTTGCAGTGTCATAGTGTAGAAAACTAAAACGCTGTAGATATGGAAGTGAATGTTCACAGGAATTTTTTGGTTAGATAGAAAAATTAATAACAGGTAATGGCTTATGATTTTTCTAATGCTTTTTTCCTGAAATTATTCAAAGCATCTAGGGGCCTAAAGAAAATTTATATAGAGGTAGACTGTTGCTACCAAAAAATATTTTTCAGTCTTATCCTCCATGAATAGTACTATCAACAGGTGTAGTAGAAATCATAAAGAATGTTTTAATATTGACAAAGCAGGCAGCTTAAAAAATACGTTACTTGCTTGTTCTAATGATATTCTCAAAGATTTAGACATTAAAACTTTTCCTGGTGAGTTATGTCCTAGGTCTCTTCCTTGCATTTCATTTTAATAACCTTGCTTAAAAATACTAATCATTAGAAAATTAGCTATAATAATCTTAAATATTAATAGCACTGTAATTTAATTTCTCATTTAGCTGTTGACTAAAAGTTTTATTCCGGCAGTTGCCAACTTACTTTTGTGACTTTTCCTTCCCTAATCCTGGGATACTAACAGCAAGTTAGTTTCATGACTATAACATATTTATCTATAAGTGTTTAGGTTGCAATTATTTTAAATACAATTAATTCAAACTGAGGTCACTTTATGATTTTAAGGCAACATGCCTCATTTCTTTGGAGTTATTTTGTGTGCATTATTTAAACTGTAATTGTTGTAAAAATGTGCCATATTTTATAAACTTTATGTAACATCTGTGGTTTTCAAATCAGTACCATGTTAGTTTTAGAGCTGAATTTAGAAAGAAAATAGCAAGGAAAAAAATTTTCTTAGTCTCCCTTTTTAAGCTCTTTCACTATGAGTAGAGGCAGAAATATAATTATATAAAATAGAGTAACTTTTTTCATTACTTATTTCTTGTAGGAATCTCCAACTGCCTCAAAACCCTGCTTTCCTGAAAATGAGTCTTCTCCCTGTTCACCACAGAACCAAGATACAGTTAGTATGATAGAAGCATATTGTATAATATAGTCCAGTTATTTCAATCAATTTCAGTAAATTAACTTTCTCTAAATTTAATGTTTAAGTATTTCTTGTGCTTCTATTAAATTTTATTGGTTTTTCTTTAAAAAAACACAATTAAAATAAGTTTAAAGTCAGAATCAGGTTGTATTGATTTAAAAAGCCCCATATGTGCAAAATATTATATCTTACATGACTGACTAAATTATATACCATATCTTTAAGTGTTAAATTTCTATTTGTTTTTATGAAAGTAAATTTTCAAATTCCCATACAGTGCTATCAAGTTATACTTTGCCCTTTCTTCTCAGGCCAGCCGTCCAAGGTAAGAAGCACTGCCCTTCTTCTGACTGAGCACGGACACTGTCTTGTTCTGTGCTGTAAAATACATTGTCCAGTCTGTGCCAGGTGAATACTGGAGATGGTGGAACTTAACTGCAAGTTCCCCTAAAATTGGAAAACCTTCAGACGCTGTCTTAACTTGGAGGAGGTTTAACCTGATTCCTGTGTTTCCACTCGCTCTCAGCCTTTCCTGTCCGTGGCCGATCCAGCTGTTGCCCTTCAGTGGAGCCTCTTTCCTTTCAGACTGAAGTGCGCAGTTCCTCATGAGGCCTGCCAGACGGCACGCTTGGGTCTCACTGCTCCCAGCCTCACCTCGCACTGCCCGTGTCCTCTACTTCTGTTCGTATCGTGTTCCTCTGCTGTACTGCCCTCCCTTCATTCCTCAGAGCCCGGGGTCCTTGCACGTGGCCTTCCTCTGCCCCTGAAACATTTATTTCTCTTCATCTTTGCCTGGTTAACTTGTGTTTATCCATTGAGGCTTAGTTCAAACTTTGCTTTCTCAGAGAACTTTATTCTAATCCTCTAGATTAGGTGTTTTCCTTGAATATTCTTCATAGTATTTAATTACATATTGTTTGCTTACTTAAAATAGAGTAACTCTTATTACTTCTTA
The DNA here is from genome assembly GCA_963574655.1 of Perodicticus potto. Lineage (NCBI taxonomy): Eukaryota > Metazoa > Chordata > Mammalia > Primates > Lorisidae > Perodicticus > Perodicticus potto. Next base: position 50,666 of record CAUYRH010113068.1, on the reverse strand, counting down.
CAGGAACCTCCCACTTTATCAACATCTGTCTTCCCTAGTAAACAAAAGCTTCCTTAGAGCAGGAGCAGAGTTACCCCAGTCCCTCCTGTGTGCTGTGGAGTTGCTGGTCAGTCAATATTTGTTGAATGAGTGAACTTGCCCAGTTTCTACCTCGTCTTGTTTCTTTTTCTCATTCTCCTCCAGTTACTAACTACAAGGAGATACTTCTCCCCCTCTTTCTTTTTGAGTTAAAAACTGGTCAGTATAAAGGTTTAGTGGAGAGGAAGAGAAAGCTGAAGATTTAGAAGTAACAATGATACCATCACCCATGTTAGATATCTAATGTCACCTTAATAATCTCTTCTGATTAAACTAGATTTATAATTCCATTCCCTGATACACATCTTATGTTAATTTTTTCATGTTTCATTTTAATTTTCAAATGAGTTATTGTTATTTTTCGTGGTCCCTTAAAATCTCTTATGAAGCAGGCAGTATACACATTTAAAAAAATCTATAATGTACTTTTCTACCATATGACTATAATATTATTAAATAGGCCTTTGTGGGCTGATCTAAGAAGCTAGTCTTTATTTGTCCTAAAGAGAATAAATATGCATTTTAAAATTCCCAATTACTGAACACTGAGTAAAATTTTAAAATACATAATTTGGAAACTTGCCTTCTTAATCTCATATTTCTAATTATGGTATTAAAAAGCATTAATAATTTGAGAAAAACATTTAAACTTTCTTTTATAAATATCAAAGAAAATATTAGTGGACAGCTTTGCTTTTTCTTTTCATTGAGTATTACTGTTCTAAGCCTTTTTTTTTTTTGAGACAGAGTCTCACTGTGTCACTCCAGGTAGAGTGCTGTGGTGTCACAACTCACAGCAACCTCAAACTCTTGGGCTCAAGTGATTCTCTTGCCTCAGCTTCCCACATAGCTGGGACTACAGGCGCCCACCACAACACCCAGCTATTTTTATTTTTTGATTGTAGTTGTCATTGTTGTTTGGCAGACCTGGGCTGGATTCGAACCTGCCAGCTCCAGTGTATGTAGCAGGCGTCCTAGCCACTGAGCTATAGGCACTGAGGCCAGCCCATTTTAAAAACATGAATGCTCAGTTTGAGTTTTGTAATACTAGCTCTTAAATTTTTTTAAATTGGGATAAAATTACATAACTATTAATCATTAGCCACTTTTAAGTGTAAATTTGGTGGCATTTAGTATATTTACCGTGTGTTCAGCTTTCACCTCTGTCTGCTTACAAAACAATTTTGTCACGCAGAAAGGAAACCCATACCCATTAAGCGTCTGCCCCATTCACCCAGCCCCTTCCCCTGCCCTGGTAACCACCAGTCTGCATTCTGCCTCCCTGGATTTATCTGTTCTGGATGTTTTGTCACATAGTTTTTCTTCAACACTTTATGAATCATTGTGCAAATTTACTAACTCTGCATAAAAAGAATCTTTATTACATGATTAACTGAAGATGAGGGTTTTGATGGCTGTCCTGCTTTTGGTACACAATAATTGTTAGACAAAATTGGGAAATGCCTATTTTACTATGAATGCAACGTTGATTAGAAATTCTGGAGCCTGCAAAGTCATTATGAACCTGTGAAATTTTTTCCAGGATTATTTATTTAAAAGAATTGAGTTTGTTTCCTTGTCTTATTAGGATAGAAAAACATGATAATACTTTTGGTCAAAATTTAATTTGTTAGTCCCTGTGAAAGTGTTTCTGCTTATTTTTAATACAAAGTTTCCTTTGGAATATCAAATATATTTAGACAAATATATATGAATTAGGGTACATTTTGTGGAACTTAAGAAATTTTTGTGAAGTTATCTTAGTAAGCAACAGAAAAACATTTTTTGATTTGGTGTCATATTATGTTGAGAAAGCACACCTGATAGTATGAAATAAAGATCTGTCTAAATGTTTTCTCAAAGTCTCTGACCTGTGTATCCAAACCTGTATTATCAAATTATCCATCTGTGTATTCATCACTTTTATATCAAATTCAAAAACTTTGATATTTAAGATTCAAAGCTTTATTTTTTCTTTGTAAATCTTTTTTTATGTTTCTTTAGCACCTGTTGGTTTTTTGGTAAATTACTTTGACAAATATGTATTGAACACCAACTACATGTAAGTGCAGTACTAAGCACTGGTCGTGCATTGATGAATGTAATGTAACACATGTGATCCCAACTTATAGCCTAATGGAGTAGACAGTAAATAAATACGTGTAATTTCAGTTTGTATTAAATGTATCTTGACCTCTTTGGGCTGCTATCACAAAAGTATCAGAAATGGAGTGGCTTTTAAACAACAGAAATAATTTTATTTCTCTAGTTCTGAAGTTGGTGAAGGTACAGGGACTGGCAGCCTGGGGTGTGGCGAGGTTCATAGATGGAACTTTCCAACCATGTCTTCCCATGGCGGACGGACAAGGGGTGTATCTTCAAGGTTACTGTTGCCATGCTGAGGTCTCCACCCTCAGTACCTGTCAAAGGCCTCACCTCCAGTGTCATCACGCTAGGGATTAGTTTCAACACAGGAATTTTAGGGAACACAAACATCCATCCTGCACTGAAGTACCGTGAGAGGAACGAAGTGAGGCAGTCGTGAGTAATGGGAGGTTTCAGGGTAGCAGCCGCAACTAAACAGTGGTCCAGGAAAACATCTCTAACAAGGTGACCCGGAAGCTGAGAAGGCACCTTCTCCCCAGTTGCTCACGCTTGGCAGTTTTCCCCAGATCTTCCCTCTCACTCTGATCGCTAGTCCCTGTCAGTTTTGTCCCCCTCTTCCTCTCACTGTCACTGCCCTAGTTCAGGCCTTTGTTATCTTCTGTGGAAATCAGGAGAGCAGCCTTCTAGGTGGTTCCCCCTGTGCTGCTCTGTCCCAGGCCGTGCTTTCTACCATCTCAGTTCTTGCCACTTCTTCATCTCCCCCAATACCCTGAAGGACTTCAAGGCTGTCCTAGCCTCTGTGCCTCTACTGTTCATTTCACCTGCTGTTTCCGTCCAACTGACGCCTGTTACTCAGCTTGTTCAGGAAGCTGAGTCTGACTCCTGACTCCCGACTCCCTTCTTTCTCTCCGAGGCTAGTTAGGCTTTCTAGCTTTCTAGCTTTAGGCTCTCTCTTCTCACATTGTATAGTAATGCTTTTGTTTTTGTGCATTTTGGATATGGCAAATGTTCTAATTTTATGGTGATGCTTATAGCATTAGTACTGGGTCTTGATCCCTGTGAGAATTTGGTGAACGTTTGGATCCTGTCCTTGAACTGCGTGTGTCCTGTACAGTTAGGCTGTCCCTCATCCTAGGCCGTCTATCTCTGCTGCTATTCTGTCCATTTTTCTTCCTGTTTTGATTCTGTATTTCCTTCCTGCCTCTTTTTTTTTTTTTTTTTTTTACACAATTATAGCACTTTGGCATTATTTTATGGGCTTAATTCTCACCTCTCTTCCCTTCCAATTGCTGTGCTCCCTAGCTCACATAACCAGTGCCCAGCTATTTAATTAATGTTATTACTTAGTTCTCATAACATTGAAAGATTTTTCTATTTTTGATGGGGGGGAAGAAAATTGGGAATGTTCTTATTTAACATATTGTGTAGCTCCCTGGCTGTGATCTGTTGAAAGTCAGCCCTCACCATGTTTGTAAGAAAAAGAAAAAAAGGAGGAAGGGCTTAAAATTGTGTTAATGATATTTTTGCTCAGAGGCAACAGAGTTCTTATGAAAAGTATCAAATTTGCATATCTAAGAAGATCTAAGGGATGTTTTTTGAAAAAATTACCGTAAAACTTCATACTGGCTGTTTTCTAAATTCCTCAAATCCAAAAATGTAAATTGGCAAAACAGTTTGTTAGTTTTGTCTGTAAATATGAGTTTTATCAGACCAGGTAAAGTTTCAAACATTTTTGAGAGAATAGGCAATACTCTGTTTATCTCTTATGAGAAAAGGATTTATATTTTCTGACTGAAATACATCAAGAAGACATAGCTGAGGAATCAGTCAGAATAAATCCTGAATCGGGAGTGTTTTCTCATGCGTGTGTATCTGTGTGTGTTTCAGCTGAATTAAAATTGACTCTTATCCCGTGTACATGTAGTGCTTACTAATATTGATGATTACTGTAGGTACCAACTCATTTTTGATTATATTTGAATATGGAAAACTAATGCACTGAAAAGGTGCTTCTTTATTTCCATCTGGAAGAATTTTAAAATAACATTCACTTTAGTACAGTGGCTTTTGCCTTCATCAGGTTTGACGATAAAGCACGTGTCACTGTGTTTGACATCAGTTGGTGAATAAATATAGTTTGCCTAGAGGCCCACTCATCATCAGATAATACGTTTAATGAAGCACAGACTGAAGTTTTCTTATGCAACATTAAAGTTAGTTCTTTGCATAGTACTCGATACTTACGAGTAATTTATTAAATATGCACAGTGAACTGCATTTGTCCTACGTAGTTATTTTTATATTTTGACAAAGTGTGTTAGTACATTGAAATCTTCATAATGCAGAGTTGCAAAGTGAACATTCCTTTTTTTGTAATATTAATATTTAGTATTACAGCGTGGTATCATTTTCTTTGAATAGGAAGACATAAATCATTTTTCCAGTGTGACTTGTTCATGTAAGGAAATAGATAGCAGAGCACCTGATGGCTGCTCTTCCTTAAGGAGAAGTCCAAAATTACTGAAAATTACTCTCAAAGAGTAGTAAGAAAATTATATTCTTCAAGTATTCTGGAACTAAGCATGTTACATACTGGCTAATCTTTTCTTTCAAGTGAATTTTTAGAGTACCAGACTACTTGGGTTCAGTCATATGTACAAACTTGGATCTCATTGTCTGTACCAATGATGTATAAACAGCATTACTTTGTTCCACAGGGTCAAGAAAAATATGGATTATTAAATGTGACCAAAATTACTGAAAATGGGAAGAAGGTTCGGTAAGTACACAAATTAATTAATGTTCTTATGTGATTCATCTGATTGAAATAAATTGAAAATTATCTATTGTAGCAGGAACAATTAATTTCTAGTCATTTCCTCATGAATTATAATGTATGTAAGATTGACATGAAATTTATGAAAGTTTTCTTTTGTCTTGACATTATTTCCTAAGTAATATTAAATTCAGAAGTAATAAGGCAGAAGATTCTGAGAAACCATAGCTTTCTTTTAATATATTTTTTTAAGTAAGCAATAAATATGCATGATAAAAAACAAAGTTATACTAAGTGTTGAGTGAGAAGGCAGTTTTCTAGACATCAGTTTCCCTCCCCAGAGGCAAACAGCATTAAGTCTCATGAGTTCTAGTGCTTCTTCCAGAGACAAAATGATAGAATGTGTGTGTGTGTGTGTGTGTAGGGATTCGTTTTTTAAACACAGTATTTTCACAGTTTATCTTCCAGATAGTTTCATTTCATTGTATGTGGAGCTACCACTTTTTTTAAGTTGCTGCATAGTTGTGTAGGGTGGACATTTAGGATATTTACAGTTTTTGCTATTACAAGTCATATTCACTTAGCATCTTGCACAGTTCATTTTGCAAGTATGAAAATATACCTGTGGAATGGATAGGCCAAGTGCCGAGGTCATGAGATAGCTTTCCAGACTGTGCTCAGATACTGAATCAGTTCCTACCTTGGATAGTGCATTTTTCTACACTTTTTGTCAGTTTAATATGTTGTCAAATTCTTTGATCTTTGCCAATAGAGAGATTAGAGTGAAAATGGTATTTTTGCCTTGTTTAGTAGGGTACAGTTATATAAGCTTTTTTGTTTATACCTTTGTCTGTTTTTCTCTTAGATTGCTGGATATTTTGGTTAATGTTTTGTACCTTCTGAGAAATTAAGGATATTAATTCTCACTAAGGAAAATTGCATTTCCCCCAGGTTTTAAAAACTCCTAAAATGTCATGATTTTATAGTCAACATGAAGTTGTTGTTGATGAGTTTTAAATTTACCTATAGTTGACTTTTAAAGTTTTGCTTAAATTGAACAGATTTTTGCATTTGGAAATTTTTCTTTTAAAACTTTTAAAATCCTTAAGAATTTCTATGTATTCCCTGATCCAACTGCACATACCTTCTCCTCAAATCACTATTTATAAAGCTTTCTTTTTTTTTTTCTCCTTTGTTTTCCCAGGAAGAGTAATGAGTTATGATAAGTTACTAACTCTTGTATGTTTGTAAAGTCTGGTATTAAGAAAAATATTTTTAAAAAAAACAAAAAATTTTTAAAATCCCATCCTTGGTAGAATTCACTTGTGAATTGGGTCTTTATTTTTCTCTTTCTCCATTTTGGGCATATGTAGTGCAGGTAGCACTAAATAAAAACATCTTCTCTGTCTTTCTTGTTTTTACTGTGATAATTTGGTCTTTTACTACTTCTACTTCTTTTGGAATACTTTTTTTCATTTATGTTTTCCTAAGAGAACCATCCATTTCACCATCTTTAAATTTATTTATATAAAACTGAGCAAAACAGTCTTTTTAATTTCTTGTATATTAGTTCACAAAGTTTTGGTCTGATGACCCCTTTAACCTGTTGAAAATTACTGTGTATTCGAAAGAACTTTTGTCTGTATAGGTTATATGTATAAATACTATGAGAAATTAAAACTGAGACATTTTAAGAATATTTATTCTTTTAAAAATGCCTATTGCAAATTAACATGAATAATGTTTTTATGAAGAAAAAGTCCTATATTTTCTAAGACAATTACCATGAGAAGAGAGGTATTGTTTTATATTTTTGCAGATCTTTAGTATTTGATTTACTGGAAGACAGCTCATTTCTCATGTCTGCTTGTGGTCAGTCTGTTTTCACATAATATTTTCATTGAATTGTATGAAAAAGAATCCTCTCACAGGCAGCTAAAGTTGGAAAAGGGAGGAATGTTCTAAGGGCCTTCTCAGGTAATTGTACATATTTTTCTGCTGCTCCAGAACTCTACAAATGGTAGTTTGTTAAAGGTTAGTTGCAGTGGAAAACTGTGAGTGAACTGTTCATACTCAGTTACATTAAAAGACATTGGCCTATGTTACACTCAGATGAATCTTTACCCATGCTTCATTTTATAGTATCTTACAGGTCGTTTGGAAAAGACTTGGCTCGCTAAATAACTTTGCTCATTTTTCACATACTTTGTATATTTTATAACATCAAAGACTCACAAATCTGCAATATCAGAAAAGTCATTAAGTATTGGTAAATTGTCTGACTCACACTAGTAGCAGATGCCAAGTTTTCCAAAGTATGACTTTTCTTTCTGAAAGTTTTGGTATTTTTAAAAAAATTGCTGAAGGGCGGCACCTGTGGCTCAAGGAGTAGGGCGCCAGCCCCACATACCGGAGGCGGCAGGTTCAAACACAGCCCCGGCCAAAAACTGCAACCAAAAAAAAAAAAAAAAAAGTGTTAAAAAAACATATACTATTGTTTGCCACTTGAACCATTTTTAAATGTATGGCTCAGTAGTATTAAGTGTATTCACACTGTCGGTGCAACAGCCCTCTGGAACTTTCTTATCTTGCAGCACAACTATATCCACTAAACACATCCTCACTTCTGCCGTCCCCTAACCCTCAGTAACCACCTTTCTACTTTCTGTTTCTATGATTCTGACTACTTTAGATACTTGGTATGAGTGAAACGATATAATTTTTGAATGATTTTGTGACTGGTTTATTTCGTTCAGCATAATGTCCTTGAGACTCATTCGTGTTACTGCAAGCTTAATTTTTTTATATTCACTATCTTTGTGTTCTTTGAGGTGACAGACTTATATCATTTATTTTTAAGATAGGTCAGCCTGCCAAATAGTTATGTCTGAATAATCATAGCATCCATCAGCCATTTTTTTCAGGAAGAAAATTGGGTTCTATAAAGAAAAAATGCGACAAATTCTTCAGTCTTTGGGACAGTGATCCTTATTTCAGTATTTAAATATTCAATGTTTGTTCTCATATATTTACTAATTCTACAGTTTTTTTGATTTTGAAAATTAAGCGTAAAAAGTTTATTTAAGGTTGAAATTACTAATTTAAGCACTTTTTCATGGTAGGGATTCAATAGATGTTATCTAAAGAAATTAGAAGACTACAAGTATAAAGTAAATTAAAAAATAAAAACTTTCAAAATATTTTAAGAGAGTCACATAAAACAAACTAGTAAAATAAAAATATAACAAAATGATAATATAATAAGTACCAAACATATGTATAATATCAGTATCAATAAATGTAAATGGTTTATACTCATCTATTAAAAGAAAAGGTACTCAGTCTGAGGCATAAAGTAAAACCCAACTAAATATTATATGCAAAAGAAATACCTAAAAGTCACTCAGAAGGGTTTTTAAAGAAAGGTATAAAAATCAAAAGAGGATGGGGAATCATAACATTAGACAGAAGAACAGGGAGAAAGCAGTTTAAGCATCTTAAACGTTGGTATTTTAAAATGATAAGGCGTTGTGGATACATGCACAATGAAAAGCTAATCATCGGGCATACCCATTCACCAAATAAAAGTACCATTGACAGCCATACACAAAAGCTATGGAAAATAAATGGAAAAATAGAAACTTACTAGGAGTTAACTTTATTTCAGCTCTCTATTCCATGAAGTTCAAGCAGATAGGAAGAGTAACAATCAATAAAGCAGGTCTAATGGATAGGTATTAAATTCTACATTCTGAAAACAGAACATAAATGTCCTTTTGAGTGCCTGTAAAGTTTTCACAAAATAGGCCATATGTTGGGTTATATGGAGAGTCTTAATTAATTCCTGCAGTAGAGAGATTTGACAATTCATTTTAGCTTTCTGGCAACTGAATTCCCTTACAAGGTAATTTTAATTTATTTTCCTATTTGCAATCACTGATCCTATGCCTGCTGTTTGAAAAGTACTCTGTTAGGGCTGAGGTAGATATAAAAAGAAATCTGTTTTCTGTCTTCAAATAATTTGCAACTCCAATGGGAAAGAAACACTTAAACAAAAATCTCAAGTATAAAATTAAACATTATGAAGGGAGAAGTTGGGTAGAATCTGGCCAAGATTCCTTTTTTTGAGGGAGTGGGGGCTGGGCTGGGTTTGAACCCGTCACCCTCGGCATATGGGGCCGGCGCTCTACTCCTTGAGCCATGGGCGCTGCCCTGGCCAAGATTCTTTAAAGCATTAATCAGTTCTAAAGTTCCCAATGGGAACAGTGATAATAGCATGTTTGATGTGCTGTCTATTTAGAGATAGGACAATAAACAAGTGGATGGATTCTTTAAAAGCTCCAAAGCACACCAAACTCTTAACATTGGTTACCTCTGGAGTATGGATTGAAGGAGAAGAAACAGGAATCTTTCTCCTTTACACATTTCTATATTCAGAGTTTTTACATACTGTGTATATAATGCTTTCATAATTTAGGTAATTCTTTTTAAAGCCTCATTTTAGTAACTTCAGTGGCCAATCACAATGTAATCTGGGCTCGGCACCCATAGCTCTGTGTTTAGGGTGCTGGCCACATACACCGGGGCTGGTGGGTTTGAGCCCAGCTTGGGCCTGCTAAACAACAATGACAACTACAATAAAAAAATAGCCAGGTGTTATGGCGGGCACCTGTTGTCCCAGCTACTGGGAAGCTGAGGCAAGAGAATTGCTTAAGCCCAAGAGTTGGAGGTTGCTGTGAGCTGTGACACCACGGTACTCTACTGATGGTGACAAAGTCTATTGAATGTACCTAGTATCTACTGCTTGTCTGGTGCAGGCCTGTTAAGGGAAGAGAGATAACCAAGAAATATAATAAAGAATTAAGTGAGGTAAGTGTGTTTGCCTAATTTTTAATTCTGAGTAAGAATTCTTGCCAAATAGAGTGTTCCATTTGTGTGGCTTTAAAATGAAACAGTGTCCTCATCATAGTACACTGGGTTTTTTCCATGTGACATTATTAGGTATACCATTCATAATTCTGATAACTTATATCTCTGATTACCTCCTTTTATTTTAGAGGGTTTCATGATCAGGTTGGAACCACAAAATATAAATTCTGTTAGATCATATCCCCCAATAAAAACATTAGAATGTCGGTAATGACTGTAAGTGTAGATAACATTGATAAAAGCTAATTTTTCAAATTTGATTGGAAAACCTGGATAGTAGAGCTTTAATTGGGCATCTTTATAATTACAGAAAGAACTGGTTGTCTTCCTGGGCAGTGTTGCATGGTTCATCTTTACTTTTTACCAAAACTCAAGGAAGTAGCACAAGTTGGGTGAGTATTTATTTCATCTCTCTGGAGAATTTGTACATTTAAATTATGTGAATGGCATTATACCTGAATTTCAGGAAGTAATTTTCAAAGTGCTTATATTTACAGCTGTAGTGTGTAAATAAGAGTAAACAAAATTTTCTTAAAGATGCATTTTTGACTCCTAAAAGAGGACTAATTAAAACAGTCTATTTGTACTAAAATGAACAGATTCTGTTTTATCCATTGAATTGAAAGGTGCGCTTATTACTTGGGCATTATAGAAAAATACATATCTTGGTTCATTTTCAGGATGTTAAAGCTTTTCTGTGTTTGTGACTCTACTATTTCAGATATTTAGTTAGAAAATAAGCAATAATGTTGCAAGCCCCACTTTGAATTTGATCTGACTCTTAGATATACTAGTCAGTGACTCACATGCTGGTGTCTGTGGGTCAGGGCACCCAGCTTTTAGAAGAAAAACAAATGTCACCATTACTTGTGAGATTTTGGTGCTTTTTGTATATTCAAGTGCTTACTTTTATTGCTTCCCAGTTGTGTGTAATACAAATACTAAAAGTTATTGCTTGTAGCATGTAATAGCTAACGCGTTTGCATGTTTGGAATGCGTCAGGCACTGTTCTCAAGTGCAGGGTTATGCCTGTGGGGTAGCTGCTGCTTTTTTTCTCCCCCACCCCGTCAATAGATGACAAAAGGAGGCATGAAACAGTTAAGGGACTTGCTCAGGGTCTTGTAGCTACTTAGTAGGTTTGAACTACCATTCTTGTAGTTCTTTCTTTGGGGGGTTGGGGCTGGGTTTGAACCTGCCATCTCCGGCATATGGGGCCGGTGCCCTACTCCTTTGAGCCACAGGTGTCACCCCCCAATTCTTGTAGTTCTTAAATGGTAGAACTTTGGCCTTTTGGCTCCCACATTCATACTCTAGATATTTGTAAAAATTTTTGGTAATTGTTAATGCTCAAATAAAATTGAAAGAGAATTTATTCTAAATGTACTTGGTCTACTTCATATTCTCCCTTCACCAGTATTTTTTACAATTACTGAGTTTCTTTCAAATTAACACAGAACTTGTAGATCTTAGGTTTGATGAAAGAGAAATGCATTTATAACATTGAAGCCAATTATAGTCACCCACATTTATAAGGTACCGTGCGTCATTGTTCTGAACCGTGAGCTCTACAGAGCACGCCAGTCCTCAGCTACTCTGAGAGGGTAACCAAGAGCACCCACAGGAATCAAGCACAAATGTGAACATTCTAGATGTTGCTTCTGTTTTGCTTTATTAATCCTTTAATTTTGTGATATGCTTTCATATTAAAACGTTGAAATTTAGGCTTGGCTTATGGTAAAGTAGGTTGATAATTACGTCTTTCTCCTTTTCTCCTTGAGATAAAGCGTGTGGTGCTTTTTCGTTTGTGTTAATACATTGCTAGAAGACTGTGTAATTATTTCTTCCTTCCTGCTTAGAGATGAACTTTATTTGAAATTAAGGAAAGAAAAGGGATAGAGAAGCAGTTAGAGATTAGTAAGTAACAAAATAAAATATCCGAAGAAAGCTGGGTGATGGTGGCTTATCTGATAATTACTGGTGCTTAAAGCTTGAAGGCTGTGGTGTGTACAGATGAAGCAGGTATAGAGCTGTGGGGTAATGAAGTGCCGTGTAGACAGCAGGTTTAAGGAAAATTAAAACTTCCTTTTAAATTTAAAGATGTTAAACGGTACTTTCCCTCCCCAGCACATAATCATCAGTATAGGCTGGTTGCATTTTATTTAAGCTTTTCTCCTCATATTTGGGAACTCATCATTAACACTAACCCTGCCAAGGCTGTGTGTTATTTCTGTTTGTCAGCTGCACTTGTGTTACTGTGCTGCTGTCTGGTCTGGCAGTAGATGAAACATAGTTTACAATTCACCGAGCTAACCAGTTGTGAACTTACTGAATTCTCAATGACTATTTTATCTTAGGGATTCACTAATTTGAGTTTTTGCCTTTAAATGATATTTTGTTATATTGTTATATTATTAGTAATATAGGGAGGCATAATTAAATAAAACATAGCCACACTGTGTTTTATGGTCTTTAATAAAGACTAAGCAGGCCAGATTGGTGGCTCACATCTGTAATCCCAGCACTTTGGGGGGCTGAAATGGGAGGATCGCTTGAGGCCAGGAGTTCAAGAATAGCCTGGGTAATGTAGTGAGATCCTGTCTCTAAAAGAAAAAAAGAAAAAAATTGACTGGGTATAGTGGCACACCCTGTCAGTCCCACCTACTTTGAAAGCTAAGGCAGGATTGCTTAGGAGTTTGAGACTGCAGTGAGCTATGACCATGCTGCTACACTCCAACCTGGGTGATAAAGCAAGAACTTGTCTCTAAATTAAAAAAAAAAAAAAAAAAGACTAAACACTTTTAGGATACAGTAAAATGCTTGGTTATACAGTCAATTCTTTTTTTTTTTTTTTTTTGAGACAGAGTGTCACTATGTTGCCCTTAGTAAGTGCCATGGCGTCACAGCTCACAGCAACCTCCAACTCTTGGGCTTAAGCAATTCTCTTGCCTCAGCCTCCCGAGTAGCTGGGACTACAGGCACCCGCCACAATGCTCAGCTATTTTTGGTTGCAGTTGTCATTGTTGTTTAGCAGGCCTAGGCTAGGCTCAAACCCACCAGCCTCAATGTCTGTGGCCGGTGCCCTAACTCACTGAGCTACGGACACCGAGCCATACAGCCAATTCTTAATATTTATTTTATGGCTAATTTTAAAGCCTTAGGCTGCCTTGATCTCTCCTCCTCCCCTTTCTACTTATTAAGGGAATGAAAACTAATTTAAGTGGCCTAAGTAAAACTAAGTAAGATTATTTAAATAAAAAGTGAGTGCGTATTTTATTTATTTATTTATTTTTATTTTTCCTTTTTTTTTGTGAGTGCGTATTTTAAATAAAAAGTGTATGCATTGTATTTTGGCATAGACATTATTAAAAAAACTTCAAAATTTGGTGAAATACACAAGATTCTCCTTAACTCTGGAATAGTATCATTCAAAAGGATTTGGAATAATTCTAGCTTTGTTTCTTGGCTCAGTCACGATCTAGAGCTACTGTAGGTAAAATGTATTGTTTGTACTGTGGAATCACATCTTACCTGGGGATGAGATTCTGAGGCAAGGATACAAGCCAAACAACTAAAAAACCACATAATGAAGACTGCTCTGGAGGAGTACATAGGAAGATGCTGTATTGAAGCTGCTGTCTAATAGAGCCAAGTTCTTTTTTTGGTGTTAGAAGGGATAGCTTTTCCTTCAGTAGAGTTGAGGTGTTTTTGTCAAGGGGCCACATTATAGGAGAAAGATATAGTAGTTCTGTTACAATTAGATTCATGCATGGTGCTGAAACCTAAGAGATCTGCTTAAGAAATAGTGGTTCAAATCTTACACTCCAGGGTGTGTATTCTTTTGATGGAATGTTGAGCAAAATCACCCACAGTATTCAAAGTTCTGTTTTTGTTTTTAATCATTCGTGCTTTAGATTTTTTTTTTGTTTGTTTTTGGTAGAGAATGGATATTTTTCATTTTGAAAGTCACACATTCTGCATGCAATGCAATTCTACTTCATAAGATAAATTTAACATAAATGCTATATTAGCAGAAGTTAGTACACCTTTCTTTCTCCTGTAGGATAAATACCTTCCAGTTGTTTTCTGGAAAAGACTAGTTATCTACTGGGTTGTTTTTCAGTAACATAAACTTAACTTTTTTTTTTTTTTTCTCACTTCATTTCACCTCAGAAATGTATGTCCGTATGTTTGTTCAAGAGACATAAAAGCCTGCTATGTTCTGGGCATAGTGTTAAGCTTGAGGGGTTAGCAATAAATGTCTTCAAGGCTTCCATTGTGGTGGGGAAGATGGGTAAGTGGATAGTACGTCCAACAGGGAGGGCTGTGTACGTGCTCTGTTGTCTTTCATCATATTCCTTGAGTATTTTGAAAATCACCCTACAAATCTTGGTAGTTATTCAAACATTCATTTACACATGCTTTGTGGTGGGGTGCTCGCCTACACATGGCAGATGGCTAATATCCCATCTCTAAAAACGTGACAACTAAAAATATCCCCAGACACTGCCAAACATCTCCTGGAGGACAAATCGTCTGTGTCCGAGAGGAAGAACCACTGTTCTACAGGAAGGGGATGGCAAGCTAGGTGGTAGAGCTACTACAGCCAAGAGATATCTTGGAATGAGGTATCAGATGACTTTGCCCAGGGGGTCACCAGGAGGAAGACCACGGATTTCTGAGCAAGATCTCCAAGGGCCAGATGTGACTCCTCTCAATTACAAGTCTTGGGAATATAGCCTAAGACCTGTCTGTTTAAGATAAATCCTTTAAAGCATTCATCTTAAAATAAAATACAAATTTATGTAATAACCAAGTCAGGAAGTGTTCTGAGTTAAATTCTGGGGCCTTTGCAAAGATGTTTGAAGTTCAGCTTTGCTTGTGTGTGTGTGTAGGACTGTATTTGTCTGGCTGACTCCATTGTGCTTTTCTCTGATGTGTTGTTTTGCCATTATGCATTGTGATGACATCACCATTTTCTTCCCTTTTCCATCAAGTCCTTCTGCCAACAGGGCTCAGTCTCTGAGCTCTTGCTTTCGCTGCTTTCTTCTTGGAAAAACTCTATCCGTCGCCGGCCCGCTGTCACATATGTAAAGTCTGATGCCGTTTCAGCTGTCACTGTATGTGTTCTTGTTGCATGCCCCTTGGCACAATGATTCTGTTTTCTTTGCCATAAATATATTGGTGGTGGTGGTCGGGGGGTGGGGGGTGATTTTAGTAACGTGAGGCTAAAGTTTAGGAAAGAATGAACAATAAAAATTTGCCAACTGTATTGGTTGCTGTTTTTGTTTCTAGCAATCCATGTCATATTTATATTTAGTTGCTATATCTTATTTGGTTTATTTTTTTTATAGCTAACCAGCTATATCACATATAATGACAACAAATCAAATAATTGATTTTTGTCATTTTGTTCAATGTAGGTTCAAGTTTTATGACTTTTGAGATACATCATTTCTGCTCAGGAGGTTGTGCCCATCATGTAACTTTGTGGTTAATTTGCCTTTTGAATGACAGAAGATACTTAAGGCAATGATTTTGTAGAATACAGTGAAAATTATTACTGTAATTTTTATTATGATTCCACTAATAAATTCCATATAAAAAACTTAAATTTTGCTTTGATCTCACTAATAAATTCCATGTAACTCATAAGTTTTGTTTTGTTGTAACTGCTAGCTTAAAAGATGAACTAAAAGGAAACAGTTAAGGCTGATTCTTTCTTAAATGTAAGCTTCTGAGTAGAGTTTCTGACATTATTGTAAGTCATCACAGACTTGGTGGGTGAGATCAATTTCTAATAACAAAGACAGTTTGACTTGAAAATATTGTAGCAAACAAAATTTCCTATACCAAATATAGGAAGTATTTATAACAGATCTTTTTGACCTTTAGATTATAATTCAGCAGCCCTTAGATTTAAAACTTCCAAACTTTTCAATACCATAGGAATAGTGTTTTCTATTCTTGGTTAACCAACTAAACAGAAATTTAAGTTAATGATGGTAAGATACAAAGTAAGTATATATTTAACATGCATTTTCTGCTATTTGCTAACCTTTTCCTTATCTAGTTAACAAAGTATGATAGCTATTTTCTTCTCAGTCCACACGTTTTCATAGTTCCTCTTTAGGTTTCTGAGACTTGATAGCATTTGGCTATAGGTATGATTTCTAAGAAAGGCTGGATAAAAGAACATTTTCTGTCTTCATGAGTTATTTTTAATTGTTAAAAACATGACTATTCAATAAGGAAATAACTTTTGAAAGTACAAAATCAGATTTAGAGTGTTTATTAGGTGGAAAATGCCTTTGGTATCTGCCTGATGTTTTTTATACACATACAAGAATATTGTCTAGCTTTTTTGAATATATCACTTTACGTAGTCATATACAGTCTAGAAGAAATTCTACTAGGACTGATAATCCAAAGTGTACATGTGTTTGTTTAATTTAAAATAAATTTACCAACTTTCCCTCTCTAGGAGTTGTTCCCATTTGCATATGAGGGTCTCTTAGTCCATAGCCTCACCAACATAGTTTTGGATTTATTCCCCCACCTACTCAGATGTGAAAAAGATTTCAGTGTGGCATCATGATGGAAGCTGAGCCATTTTATCTTGTTTTTTTGTGAACTATTTGTATCTTCTAGACATTTTTCAATTTTAAAGTAGAAGTTTTTATTTTACAATAGAGAAAGAGACAAGAGACAAAGAGTTTAAGATAATTCCTATTTGACTTATTGTTAATAGTATAAGATTGGTCTTATTTTCTACACACGTAATACTTGAATATCACATAAAGGTTTTTCCCTTTTTCCAAAATGAAGTTTGGGAGTAATCAGTCCAAACCAGAGTTCACAGTGGACCTCAAGGGGGCGACAATTGAGATGGCTTCAAAGGATAAATCCAGCAAGAAGAATGTATTTGAGGTAATACTTTTTCTTTCTAACTATAATGCACATACTTAACTGTAGTAATTGTACATTGTGTTTTTGAGTTGTTTGGGGAAATAGTCTTTCATGGTGACTAGTTAAGGCAAAGTTGGTGGTTAAGTCAGATTGTATCATATTTTAAGAAGAAAAAGCTGGTGTAAAAACCCAGCTATATTTACATAAATTATTGGAACTCAGACTATATATTACAAGCCTTTGCTTTACAAATCCTGCCTTTTCCTAGCAACAGTTAAAAAGATGTGGTTCCCTTTACTTTCCAAATCTAATATTAAAAAATAAATTAAGGGGGTATTGATAATGGGGAGAACATGCATGTATGAGGCAGGTATTATGTAGGAAACTTCCGTACCTTCCTCTCAATTTTGCTGGAATCTAAAACTGGTCTATAAAACTTAAATCTTTTTTAAAAAATTAAAACTTTTCCATTTTAACCTTTTAAACCCTCTACTATATGACCCTATATCGTTTATTGCTGTACAGCAGACCACCTCAAAACTTAGTGCCTAGCAAAAAAGCCATTTGGTTTGCTCAGTTTGGCCTGGGCTGAGCTGGGTGATTCTTCTCCTGACCTCGCTGAGGACCATTCGTGAGGCTGCAGCAGTCTAGTGGCTTGATGGGAGCGGGATGGTCGAGACGACCTCATCCACACGTCGGGAGATCGGTACCAGTGTTGGCTAGGCCTCCCCCACAAGAACTCTGCTTCTCAAGGAGGAGGCCCCCCAGGTGCTTCATGTGCAGTGTCAGGGTTCCAAGAGGGTGAAAGTGGAAGCAGTAAGGCTTGTCTGGGCTTAGATTTGGAAGTCAGACGTTACTTTCAGTGTGTTCTGTTAATTAAACAGTTGGGAGGCTAGCTGTGTGTTCAGGATCCTCCTGTTGATGGAGGGGCAGCAGAGTGCCGCTGCAGTAGGCTGTGTGCATGGAGAAGTGAGGGACTGAGGGGGTTGCAGACCGTCCGCTTGATCCCAGCCTCCCTTGTGGCCTCATGTCTCAGGTCTTTCCTGTCTTGCTGTCTGGATTGGCTTACGTGCCATTTTCCAGCAGAGCCTGTGTCTCGCCTTGTCTGACTTTCAGTCTTCATCCTTCTTCCTCAAGTAGCAACCTGTGCCAGTCTCTGCTTGCAAATGGTAACTCTTCCAAGACCTGTGGCAGACATCCCCATAACGAGATGCCACTTCTTTATTTAAACCTTGAAAATCATATTCATTTTTAGTGTATCTGGTTTTCTTTTGTAAGTTATTCTTCCCACTAGATGATTATAGTGTTTCTTGTTTTTCCCTGAAGAACTTCTAAGGTAAGAGTGTCTTACATGCAGTGAACATTCAGTATTGGTTGTCTGGCTTGACCAGCTCTAGAAAGATGCATGAGGAGAAGTCACCATTTCCTGAATTAGCCTTGCAGTTTCAGTAGGTGATTCAGAAGAAAAACGATTCCATGGTCAAATAAAGTTGGAGCAGTGTGTAATTTATTCCTATCTTAGAAAATCCCGGTGTGCACTAGAATATCAAAAGCCCAAGAAGTCTTGAAGGAGAGAATCTTGTTAGACTTTTTTTCAATCCAGTATTTTCTTTCTTTCATTTTTTCTAAATTTATCGTTGGGGATTCATTGAGGGTGCAAAAAACCAGGTTACACTGATTGCATTTGTTAGGTAAAGACCTTCTTACAATCGTGTCTTGCCCCCAAAAGGTGTGGCACACACCGAGACCCCACCCTCTCGTTCCTTCCCTCCTTCCTTTCCCCACCCCTCCCTCCTTCTTTCTCTCTCTGCTGTCCCCTTCCCCCACCCCCACCATGTCATTAATTCAATCCAGTATTTTCTAAATTACCATCATATAACTTTTATTTTTTGAAGAACACCTTTCTAAAACAGTTGAGAACCATGAGGAATAAGTCTCTCCGAATGTTGTTTGGGAAGCATTTCCATTTGATCCTTTAGGGCAAAAACTCAGTTACCAGAAATGCTTTCCACAGCTGCCTAAGTTCTTCCTAAATCCAGTACAAGAAACCTTGAACCAAAGATACTGTACCTAAGTTAGTTACTGCCTTCATATAGAATAATACCTAGTATTCTTCAGTTCATGATTTGACAATTTAGTAATATTTCTGCTTGAAGGGGTGTGACATTTGTGCCTTCTCTTTGTACTAAGCCATTATATTTACCTATGAAGTGGGAAATACTGGAAGTCTAACCTTTGTTAATGTTATACATTCTTTTTCTATATTCATTTTTTAACCAGAGAGACAGTGAAAAATTTCTCAGGCTATGTAAGCATATAATTTCTTTACAAATGCATTATGTTTCAATTCTAATTTAAAATATGCAACTTTGATACGTGAACTGATTTTTAAATGATTATACTAGCTTCAGCAAGTTTCATGGCATTTGTGTGATGGAGTTTGGGATCTTAAATTATTAGCTTTTTATTGAGAATTGTTACGAGAGGCTTGGTGCCTGTAGCTCAAGCGGTTAAGGTACCAGCCACGTACACCTGAGCTGGCGGGTTCGAATCTAGCCCGGGCCCGCCAAACAACAATGACGGCTGCAACCAAAAAATGGCTGGGTGTTGTGGTGGGCGCCTGTAGTCCCAGCTACTTGGGAGGCGGAGGCAGGAGACTCGCTTGAGCCCAAGAGTTGGAGGTTATGAGCTGTGATGCCATGGCACTCTACCCAGGGCGATAGCTTGAGGCTCTGTCTCAAAAAAAAAAAAAAAAAAAAAGAGAATTGTTACGAGAAACAATTTTGTGTTTTATAGAGTGACTTACCCAGTATTATTTTATTCTAAAATAAAAGGTTTTCCATGGCTACGTAGCACTTTAGCTATTCATCTCTTGTAATGTAATATATGGCACCTACTCTACTGGTGGTTTTATAAACTTTGAATTAAATGTATTCATTTATTTTGTTGCAAGCGCAAACTATATTTTTTCTCCCCCTTTTTCTCTAAAGCTGAAAACTCGTCAAGGAACAGAGCTACTAATTCAGTCCGACAATGACACTGTCATTAATGATTGGTTTAAAGTTCTCAGTAATACTATCAGTAATCAGGTAAGTGTGTGACTTTGGTAAAAGTTTTTTACTGCAGAGCTGTTTTTTTGTGGTTGTTTTCTAATAGCTTTTTGCATATCCAGATTCTAGTTTTTATGTGAAAAGATACAGTAGAACCTCCATGGTTGACCACATCCCTACACCAACCACTTCCTTAAGTTGACCTAATGTTCATAGACCAGACATGCACCCCATGTGTACGTGTCAGCACAGTAGGCCTGGTTCCTTCTGTTGACCTCTGTGTGTTGACCAGTTTGTTACAGTCCCTTGGGAGGTCAATTTATAAGAGGTTCTACTATACGTAACAGAAATGGGAAAGACAGTGGTCGATTTAGAAATCCTAAGGCCTGACAAATGGTTTAACATTCCCAGTTATATTAACGTTTTTTGCCAGTGGATTGAAATAATGTTCACATCAGGCATTGGTCAGAAAGAATGGGGCAAAAGTGCCTAGTACATAGTATCTGCTCAGTGAGTGAATTTATTGGAAACAGTACTGTTTGGTGGAAGAGGTCCTAGGCAAAATTGTGGAAGGAATAAAGCTGTGGCGGGGGTGTCCAACCTTTTGTCCACCCTGCTGCATGTTGGAAAAGTAAGATTTGTCTTGAGCCACACATTAAATACACAAAAACTAATGAAAGCTCATGAGCAAAAAAACAGGTCAGGTCATAATTTTCACAATATCTGACACACATAAGCAAAACAAGCCTGAAATAATCCACAGGCCACAGATTGGACACCTCTGCTTGTGGCTTTCCTCCACCCCCATCCCAAAGGTATTCAGTACCGGTATTTCCGATAAATTTCTTATTTATGTAATAACCATCATGAAGGATCTCAGGTTTGTGTTCTGCAACCACATTAGGGCAGCAGTAAGCAGCTGGGACTTCACCTCTTCATGCTGTGTTCTTACACTCCCCGTATGAGGCTGTGGCTCCTCGCCGAGGGTCATAGTCTATCAGTGGCAGAAATGAAAGATAAAATATTTAGGAGAAGCAGAAAGGAACTTTACCTCTTCCAGCAAATCAGTTATGAGGCTCCTTAAATTCTTCCCCTGTGGTTTGTGATGTTTCTGAATCCTGTTCCTTCTTTTCCATTTATTCCCCAAACCATGCACAGGCCTTTATATCTTTATACCAGAGTAAGAGTAACCTTCTAAAGAGTTTTCCTTATTTAATCTCATCTCCTACCAATCCATTCTTAATGCCATTGCTTTATGAAACGTCCTAATGTCAATTTTATAATCTTCTACTGCTCAAAAACCTTCTGTGACTCCCATTAAAATTCAGCAACCTAGGCCCAATTGGTTTCTCAAATGTATTCTACCCAGTATGGGCTTTCAGCTCTAGTCCCAGTAATATGTTCACTATCTCTTGAGAGCAACTATGCATGCATTCAGTTACCCAGTAACATGAGTACCTTATGCACTGGGGATGTGGCAGCTTGCAGACTCCGTGCCTCTCTGTGTGGAGTATAGACAAAGAAGATTACTGAAGACAGATAACTGAACAGTTACTATAAGACGTGATGCGTGTTATATACTAGGGGTGTAGGACATGCTGTGAAAACACTGTTTACACGGGGCTGACCTAATGTAGTAGTTTGGGAAGTCTTTGCAAAGAAAGTGTTCTTTTTGTTCTGTTTGGTTATTTAATTGAGGTCTACAGGATCAGGGAATAAGCCAAATGAAGAAACACAATCATATTATTGATTGTGAAATTTAAAAATATATACTGTTTCTAAAGTGTCAAAAGATGCACCGAACTCAGTGTAGCAAGAGATGGGCAAGAACTCTGCAGGGAAGATGACGAAACTGTTGAGAGACCCCGAGGGAAACCTAAGTGAAAGAGAGGATGTCACATTCGTGGATTGAGAGACTCAGTAACGTAGCACACAGTTTTCTTCCAAATGATTTGTAAGTTGACAGACTTGAGGTTTTGAATCTCACTGAAAATCTCGGTAGTTTCTCTGGTGGGACTTGACAGTTGTCTAACATTCATAGAGCTATACACAGGGCCAAGAATACCTAAGATGCCTGAATAAGAAAGTGAGAGGACTTACAAGGGCTTACACTGTCAAATGTCAAGACTTTATAAATTTGCAGTAATTCATATAGTGTGGTATCCATGCAAGGGTAGACACACAGACCTGTGTAGCAGGACAAGGAGCCAAGAAAGAGGCCCAAATATCTATGGACAGTTTACGCCAGATAGAGCACGGCCGAGGAGGAATGAGCTTTTCAGTCACTGATGCTGGTACAGCTGTATCCAAGAAGACACCGGAACCCTTCTTTAACATCACGTACAGAAATAGATTCCAGGTGGAGTGAAGACTCGGTGAAGGAAGAAACAACGTTTTTAGCTTTGCGAACTCAGTTCAGTTTTTTAACATGTAAAAGGGACCTTGCTCAGGCTATCGATGAGCTTGAGGATTTCTTTCAATTCCCAGCATCCATGAGTCTGGCGTGTAAGTGTCATGCTGTTGTTTCAGTACAATGCCACTGTCACAGAAGGTAACTGCATCGTGTTTCTCACCACTGATTGCAGCCGAACGTTTAACTCTTACTGGTGTCACTAACGACGCAGTTGATCACAGTGAGGCAAGGTCACCAGTCGTCAGTGTAAATCTATCATCCTGTGAATTTTCAGCAATAATTTCTTTTTGTCAGAAATCAAATTTAATCCCTGCTGAGGAGGAAAGATGTATCGAATGTCTGAATACTGTATACAAACTGGTTTCTTAAAATTGTTCAGAAGAATTAATTACTGGTTGCTGTGAGAATGGTGCTGTTTTATCTAACATAGTATTGGGAGTAACATGTTTGGGAAATCTCTAACCGTTAGACAGTAGAACCTGATGAAGCAGCTGAAGAGGAGATACCAGATTCACCAGGAATAGAAAAGCATGATAAAGAAAAGGACCAGAAGGATCCTAAAAAGCTTCGTTGTAAGTTCTTTTTTTGCTAACGGTTTGAGTGAGCTTGTTTTCTTAGCTTTTTGAAAATTTAAAATTAACATATTAAAGCTTAGGGGGTAGCACCTGTGGCTCAAAGGAGTAGGGCACCAGCCCCATACACCGGAGGTGGTGGGTTCAAACCCCGCCCCACTCCACCGCCCCGCCCCCCCCCAAAAAAACTATAAAAAAAAAAGTTTAGGGGAATCTCCAGTGTTACAAAAAAGTTATACCATTAACTAAGTAACTGTAATCTCAGTGTAGGTACTATTTCTTCTTGTTAATGCCATTGCTATACATATGAAGCGCCTATTGTCAATTGTATAATCTTCTACTGCTCAGAAATCTTGTTATCTTTCAGCTTCATGGTAATGCATCCCTGTGTCATCATATTAATTTTAAGGTGTGAAACTTTAAGAGAAAAAAGATAGTGCACTTCTATTGCACCCTCTAGCAGGCTGAACTTTTGATTTAAAAATACATAGATAATCTTACCATCAGTCAATTAAGTGAGGTGATGGTTAGGTAAACAAGTTTGATTAAGCGTTCCACATTGTATATCAAATCAGCACACTGTACCCCATGAATGCATTCATGTACATAGTTATGATTTAATAAAAATGCATAGATAGTTACTGTTAGAGATTCTACACAGAATGTTAAATGTTAGGAAGTCAAAAGTCATGATTTTACCAAGATTTCCTCCTGGACACAAGGTGGCCTTCTCTGGGCTAGGATAAGTCTGTGCATGTGCATAGACCCATAATATTCTTCCAAGATCACACATGCAGAAAGGACCAGACCCAGAGCCAACAACTTTAAGAAAATCATTTTCTACGCCGGCCCCTTGTGAGTTACATTGTTTAACTAGGCGCTTAGCTGTGACTCTGCACTTTGTCTAGCAAATGCACGTGTTTAACTGAGAACTTTTTGGCCCGCCAATTCACTGATGAGTTCTGCTTTGTTTTCCTGCATTCCAATGACATTTAGGCCTTTTATTGACATTGTTAATAGTCAACACATGAAAATTTGATTATTTTTATTCTTTATTAATGCATTCTTGGTGCTGTCAACTTTCTCCAAATATATTATTTTCAAGAGGTATACATTTTGAATTTTGATGTTGTAGCTGAAAAAGAACGGACTAAAGGAAATGTGGAACTTTTTCCAGATGATCCCAGTCTTACCTCAGAGTCCAAGACAGATGAGAGTTAGCGTGAAGTGCCAGTAGTTAAGATGGACAGAGACACGGATTCGTCTCCAGACTCTTCGTTCATTGAGGATAGGAATTTTTTCCTTGCTTTATATATTGTTGCTTTTTGGTAGTAATTTTATCTTCTAAAACTAACACAGAGTCAATAAAGATAAATTGTTTCATTAATGAAATTATGAATATGTGTGTATATAATTAGGGGAATGTTGACCCATATACCAAAGAAGGCACATTTGCAATCAGTTTTTAATGATAAAAATGAAATGTTCTCTTTGGTTTATAACTTTGAAATAAGGCCTGCATTAGTGTGATTCTTCATATGTTATTCTTAAACCACATTACGCAGAATTTGTACTGCGATTTTTGACCTATGAATATGTTTTGCCTGTTAGGTGGAAAAACTTGTATCAAAAATTTTTTATTTTATGAAATGCTTAATGTCTGTCTGTCTGTCTGTCTGTCTGTCTTAAGCAATGAAAGTATCTAGCATAGATTCCTCGGAACAGAAGAAAACCAAGAAAAACTTAAAGAAATTTCTCACACGACGCCCCACTTTGCAAGCTGTTCGTGAAAAAGGTTATATTAAAGGTTAGTAGGAGAAGTAATGTTTATAATAATGAATGTTGGCCAAAATCAGAAATAAGATACTTTTTAAATTTAAAACCAGAAAATTTTCAAACAGTAAAAATGTTCTCTTTCTTCATAAAGTTTTCAGATACAGTGATTAAAAGACATTTAAGTAACTAAAATAGATTTTTTTAAATACACATGAAAAGTTTAACTAAAGCATTGAACAGGTAAAACAAATTGAAGTTTTAGAAACCCCGTATCAGAGGAGCTACACAGATGTGCTGCGTCGCGGGTTTTAGAATTTGTGACAATGAAGAGTTTTAGTTTTGAGACGCAAAGATGAGATGAAATTAGAAATTTTGAATACACTATCATTAAAAGTAGAAGAAAAAAATGAATAATTTCATTCTTGATTATTTGCCTTTGGCTCTCATGTAAGGTAATTTTAAAATTAGTATAAAGTATTTTTCCTAATTAATTTATTCCTTTCTTATTTCATTTATAAGCACCATAATATACTAACAAGATTTTTTCTTAATAGGCAACTATTTTTTAAAATCACATTTTAAACAAGCATGCTTAATTTCAAAGGTAAAATTTTCCAATACATGTCTCAAAACAATGATATTTATTCATTAACAAAGGTAAAGGTATATAATGTTTCTGATTATGAGGTTTGTAATAAATACTATCACCAGAACATCTGCTTGCAAAGCATCTAAGTCAAAATACACAACTAGGTTTCATTAAGGGCACAGTGGCTCACTGTTATAATTCTAGCGTCCTGGGAGGCTGAGGTGGGAAGACTGATGGAGCTCAGGAGTTAGATACCAGCCTGAGCTACTGGTACTACCTACTAAAAATAGAAAAATTAGACAGGCACCAAGGGAGGTGCCTGTAGTCCCAGGTACTTGGGAGGCTGATGTAGGAAGATTGCTTGAGGCCAGGAGTGGGAGGCTGCAGAGAGCTACCATGATGCCCCAGCACTGTACCTACTACCTGGAGCAACACAGTGAGACTGTCTCTTAAAAAAAGAAGTAAAAAGATACTTAAGACTTCTAGAAAGAGTTTACCTAATTGACTGATTCAAATTAGCTAAGCTTGAGAGTTATGGATAAACAGTTACTCCCAAATAAAGTATACAAGTTTGCATGATGAGTTTAGAGTCTTCAAAAAAACAACTTTTTTTTGAAGAAAAACAAATCAGTATAAAGTTACTATTAATTTGTTCACCAGGCCTTTTCATTGACAGATACCAATAGAGAAACTGTTGTCACTTGATAGCCTTGTTCCTCACTTCAAATATTTTGTACATTTTTCTCAGTGTTTAGCTCTAGTAACTAAGAAAGATTGGGTTGAAAGATTGATAGAAGAGCCTTTGAAATATATTTTGTAAAATCAGATATTGGCACATGACGGGCATGCATATGCTTGTTTTAATAGTTTTTAAAATGTTTATAGGTGCTAGATGTGAACCTAGAGAAGCTGTGAATACCTGTAGGTGTTCAGTCTCTGCCCTTGTGAAACTTACATTCACATGGGAGGCAAACAAGATAATTTCAAATAGTGACAAATACTATGAATCTAATGTAATAAAATACTATGAACCTAATGTGGAATTGGGTTATCTCAATCAAGGGGTTTAGAGACAGGAGAGATGAGAAGGCGCCAAATTGGGAGGCCAGTTACCTCTCTTAAAAGGGAAAGCAAACACAAAGATTCTTAGGCAGGAATGAATTGGGGTGTTCATGGAGTTAAGTAAAGAATTGCTTACAGTGAGGTTGAAGAAGTAGGCAGGGTACGGATCACACAGGGGCACAGACCTGGTAAACGAGGTCTAGGTGCACTGGATGTTTTCCTGTGTGTGCTAAATGGTCTATTTAGCCTTTTAAAGATTACATTTTAGCAAAGTGGTTTAAAATAAATCTTTTTCAGACCAGGTATTTGGATCCAATCTTGCTAATCTGTGTCAGAGAGAAAATAGCCCAGTGCCAAAGTTTGTGAAGTTATGTATTGAACATGTTGAAGAACATGGTAAGAGAATGATTTTAATCTTTGTTTTGTCATCAAAATCCCTAGAATTTTTGATTTTGAGTGATGCAACCAAAGGTTTCTTTAAGTCCTAAGAAAAGTCTTAAAACATTGTACCTATTTCAAATTAAGACCTGTAGAGGTCTTAGTTTTAGTACTCATGGTTACTTAAGTGCATGGTATTCTTTGAATCTATTTGAAGTTGACATTTGCTTAAAATGAAGATGGTCGTAATTGTGAAACTGAGTTTAGTAAGAAATGATTTGACAGTACAGAAAATCAATATTGTGTCTACTTACTAAGAGAAAGTTTCTTGTTACAGTAAAAGTGGGTGACATTTTAAAACCGTTAAATCAACTATAAATGTCAAATAGACACCCCTTTATGTCATTTTCTGTAAAACAAGATAAACTGATGTCTCTTTTGATTAATTTTAACATATCTATAATATTTATGTTAGTTTTATGTAAACTAACTGTGTTAACTGCAATCAACATTAACTTATATCTGTATATTATCATACCTGTATGTCATCAAACATTTTATACAATGAAAACATGTGCAGGGCAGTCCCCGAGTCACAGACATCAGACTTGTGTCCAACTGGCACTCACAGACAGAGGCTCTTACAGTAAGTCTCCGAGTCACAGACATCAGACTTGGGCCCAACTTGCACTCACAGAGCTCTTACAATAAGTCCTCAAGTCACAGACATCTGACTTGTGTCCAGCTTGCACTCACAGAGCTCTTACAATAAGTCCTCGAGTCACAGACATCAGACTTTTGTCCAACTTGCACTCACAAACAGATGCTCTTACATTAAGTCCCCAAGTTACACACATCTGACTTGTGTCCAACTTGCACTCACAGAGGCTATTTCAATAATTCCCCAAGTTACAAACATGTGACTGACATGTGACTTGCATTTAAGAATGGAAGCTATTACACATAAGAGGTGAATGTACCCTGTTCCAACTTAACACAAATTCAACTTAAGAATAAACCTACCTCACTGGTAACCTGGAGACTTCCTACAATTTAATTTGTAATTTTTTCTAGTTACAGATGTCTTATTTCCATTGACTTTTTTTGTCAATGTGACAATAGAGCCACTAGTTGCCTTTATTAGAAGTTAAATGCGTAGCATAATACTTTGTTAAATATACACACCATAATTATTTAATGAATACCTGAGATTTTTAGGCTTAACTGGGTGAATTTCAGGTGATTCTGTGCCACATATAAAAGAAATTAATAAACTACATCAAATTATCTATTTCTTCTAAAGAACTATTGGTTTAGTTATTAGGTTAAGTATATTATTTATTAAGTACTTAATAGGACAAACACTTCTAAGAAAGTTTCTTTAATCTATGCATTTATATTATAAAATGGTGTCCCAGAAGATGGATGGGCCGATTTTTATCTACTGGTGTTGTTTACTTTTTTGAACTATTCCCAGGTGTTTGTAGAAGTCTATTCTAAATTGTTAGTATTTCAAGTTTAATGAGATGATTTCCTTGAGCAGATCTACAAGCTGTGTGACTAACAGAGTAGAATTACTGATGTTTTTAAACAGAGTCCAGAGTAAATGTCTGTCCCTCTCCCCTGCCAAGCATCTAATAATAGAAGGAAAAGAATATTTGCCAATTTGATTTCAGGCTAATGCTAATGAATAAGAATTGTGAAACATGTAAACATCTTTAGAAGTGGCAAACAAATGTGAAACATGAAAACATTCTTACTGTCCCTTAGGTCTGGATGTTGATGGGATATACAGAGTAAGTGGCAACCTCGCAGTGATCCAGAAGCTGAGATTCACCGTCAATCATGGTAAGATGATATTCCCTGTTGTTATATCCAGATTTGTCACTTACTTTAGAATTGGCTTGTAAACTAATTCTTTTAAATGCCCCATTCTTACTGTTTTTCAGATGAGAAATTGGACTTGAATGATAGTAAATGGGAAGATATTCATGTTATCACTGGAGCACTCAAAATGTTTTTTCGAGAATTACCAGAGCCCCTTTTTACATTTAATCATTTTAATGATTTTGTCAATGCAATTAGTAAGTATGTAATTCCACTCAGATGTTTCTAGATATGGAAAATCCTTTGCACAGAATAAGGCACCACATTTCTGTTTGATACTCTTTTTTAACAAGTTGTTTACAACAGATTGTTTTACTCTAGAAATTTTAAATGTGACCACCAGATGTCACTGTGTATTACCAAATATCAGCGTCCAAACTATGTCACTGCTTTCACTTTCACGAGAATTTGCTACAAAATATTTGGTTATTATCTTTTTTTGCAGAACAGGAACCAAGACTGCGAGTTGCTGCTGTTAAGGAACTAATCAGACAGTTGCCAAAGCCAAATCAAGATACAATGCAGATTCTTTTTAGACATCTCAAAAGGTAAGAGAACTGCAGTTAGATGTGCTTTTACTACATGGAGTAAACAGGACCCATGTGTTCAGGCTCAGCTTACTTCAATTCAGATTCGGATCCCAGCTGTGCTACTTGCTGTCTTTGTAACTTGAAAAAGATATTCAACTCCTTTTAGTATCTGTCCCTCATAGGTAACATGGTTTGGTGTGAAGAATACATTGAAGTAGAGATTATATGCGAAGCATGTATATAATACTTAGTACATAGGGGCTCTTCTAAACTGGATGACGTTAATATGAAGATGATATTGGTTATTAAATGAGGTGTATTAAGTTACCCTAAAGTAAAGCCGTCATGGCTCTGGGTCACTAGACAGTCACTTCAATAACTGATTTTATTCATCCAATAAAAAGAACATTAGAGTATGAAAATAAATGATCCAAGCTAGATTTTAAAAAAAAACAAACACAAAATGAGTAAAATCAAAAGTCTAATTAATCTCTGCCCTATGGAAAATTTTTCCCCCGTCATCATAATCATTGTTACCTGAATTGTAACTCATTTAAATCTAGGTTTTATTTTTAAAAATTACACTTTTAAAGTTTGTTAGAGTATGCATAATTACACCTTTTGGCTGTGTTTATTCAAAATAAAGCTCCTTGTGGCATTTGGACTGGATCCCACTTAGTTAAATAGTTTACATGCATCTTGGGAAAATGAGGATGATTTCTTTGTTCCACATGCAAACTGTTAAGTTTATAATCAATTTGAAGAATTTTCCCTATTTTTTGTTTTCTCTTTTAACAACTCTTTTTTTTTTCCCCCTGTAGAGTTATAGAACATGGAGAAAAAAACCGAATGACCTATCAGAGTATAGCAATTGTTTTTGGTCCTACTCTGTTAAAGCCAGAGAAAGAGACTGGTAACATAGCGGTTCATACTGTGTACCAAAACCAGATTGTAGAATTAATTCTGCTGGAACTAACGTCCATCTTCGGACGTTGATTCTTACTGAAGACAACCTACGGAATAAAAGCTGGATTCCATTGGATTTCAAATCTTTATATACCATGTATTTTATTTTTTGGACCAAGCAGTAACTTTTGATTTTGCACTTTTTTGAGGGATCAGAAGGGAAGGGGAGAGTCCAGATGGGCGTTAGGCCCTCCTGTTTGCTGCTTTGTTGCGAGTTGATACAACTGTGTGTAATTTTGAATTCATTCTATCCTGAATGTTTGCCTTTCATACTCTGACTTTCAGTAAAAATCAAAACTTAACAGTTCTAACCAGTCATATACACTGGATAATTTGGTAAGAAAACCACATTTTTTTTCCCCCCTCAAACTGGATAATGTAGAATGTCTTCTCAAGCTCTATAGGTTCCTCACTTGATAGAATACTTACTGTCAGTTATTTTGAAAACGCTCTTGGGCATTTTAAACAAAATGAAGTATATTCGTTTTGAAACCTGTGTATTACTTTTTCAGGGTTTCTGCATGCAGTGGCGGTCTAAGTGCTAAAATTCACTAGAAGCCCGAAGTCACCCCGGGAAGGCCGCTGCCTGTCACTGTGTTGTGCGGCTTCCTTCCTGGGCATCTTCACTGCTTGTTTGGGCAGCACATTAATACGACTTAAAACACTGTGATCAGCTGGAGTC
Organism: Perodicticus potto; assembly: GCA_963574655.1. Lineage (NCBI taxonomy): Eukaryota > Metazoa > Chordata > Mammalia > Primates > Lorisidae > Perodicticus > Perodicticus potto. The sequence goes on along the minus strand of CAUYRH010113068.1, from coordinate 19,966 downwards.
GTAGTTAGCACAAGTCAGTTCAGGGCACTTAGGGCCGTCTGGCTATCCTGAATTGTAGCTAACAATCCTAATAATATCTAGTGCCATACTGAGTTCTTGGTATGACCCTGTGGAAACAGACATTATTTGATGTAAATATAGGCTAAAGACTTAATGTCCGTTAGCTTATGTATATAACTGTGTTGTATAGTCTCAGAGCACATTCTAACCCTCCATTTCTAATCATGAGATTGGTAATCTTTTCCGTGAATGTTAGGTTTCCTCCATAAATAGGCCGTTACCTGGGAAAGTTAACTGTGTGCACTTTTAGATACTAATTACATTTACAGGTAAATCACTGTAATGCAAATGGTACTGGAAAAATACTGAATAGACTTGCTCAATGGTAAATGCACTACAGGGGAAACCTTTTTAGATTATTTAATATGTACAGAAAACGTTAGAAAAAATTTTATTACATAATTCTAACTCTCCAGGCTGAATAGTGGAAACCCATGTGTAAAATTAGATGGATGTTGGATGGCAAATGACATTGCTAAATTTGAGAATTTCTTTTTACGTACTAATGTAGATTGATTTGTATAATAAAACAGGGTTTGGAAGGTTTTGTTACAGGGAGCATGGTCTGTTGAAGATTTTTTTAAATGTATTTTTCTAGATTAACTGCTGTATATGAAATGTCTAATCTAATAAAGAAAACTATTAAGAGGTTTAGAGATTTTTCCACTGGAAATGTGCATTTTGGTTTTTAATGTTTTTGTTTTGCATTTACTGGCATCCTCTTATACCTCATTTAAGAAAATCAACTGAATCCACTTTTTCCTGTGGCAAATATAATTTCTCATTTCACACCTTTCTCCTCCTTTCCATGCCAACACCTCTCCACCCACAGTCCATACTTCTTATTTTTTCATTAATGTTTGAAAGTGAATGGTTTATGACCAAGGTATTTTTCCTTAGAATTGCATTTATAATTTATAGGTTGCCTTCCTTAGGAACAAATATTTTTCATCTGATCGGTCTAAAAACTTCTCACCTCACTTTTGTGGTAAAAATAATGTGCTTGTTGTTATGATCTTGTTAAACTGATAACAAACCAAACTACTTGATACCTAAACCAGGTTGTTTTGGGTGGGGAGAAAAAGCCCCAAATCAGAATGCTTATATTTGCCTAAATGTGTCCTTAATAATGTGGTAATACTTTCTGGCTGGCTTCTGTAGTGATTGTATACCAGGAAACAATTAGACTCAGATCAGTGATGTTCTTTTCTCTTAATGGTCATGAGCATATCAAAGATTAAAATTGTCCCGTGTTTCTTGTTTCGAAGTACATGTGTGTGTATGTGAAGCCTTCGGTGTTAATAGTCTGTAGCTAATCAGTCTGTTGTAATATCGTGTGTACAATCAGATCAGTGTCTTGTGTTTTCATCCTTTGTGAATTAAAAATTCTCACTTGTTTTTGTAATAACAAAACCAGTAATATTTTCCTGTCTTGACAGCTTGATTTTATAGTAGAAAATATATTAAAAGCTGAAATAAATTGTCAGTGGAATTTCATTTACTAATAGGCCTTTCTTCATAACATCATTAAAGAGTACCTTAACACAAATACCTTACCACATTCCAATTAGGAAAAAAACTCTTAACTTTTACAGCAGTGAGAAATGTTACCTTTTGCTCTGGAGAAAGTATGAAATGTCTCTGAAAAAAATGATGTTACATTTTAGAGAGAGGCAAATCTATAATTTTTTTTTTCAGCCAAATTTTGGGCTGAGGAGCAGACGGGTTGTGTGTCGCACACATACGTATGTATATGCTCGTGTATGCCGTTGCTTACGTGAAGACTCATCAGTAACAAGGGCACATACACAGAGACCTTTACCCTATTTGACTTTCATCCTGTGCTGCTTTGCAGGCAGACAATACTGGACATTAAAGTAGCAGCGAAGGGAAAATAGTTATTCCATACAGTTGAGCCAAGGAGGTTTTTCTCCAGCTCATGGGAGAGGCTGCTAATTAAATACTTAAAGTAAACATGTAGTTTCCCATGACACTAATTCCTCAAAATCTTTAGGCATTTAAAAAGAAAAATACAGGAGTCTACAACATGTTATCTTAGTAAAGAAGAAAATAAACAGGCACCATGGTTTCACTGGTTTAATGAAAGTTGTTCAAATACTATATCACTGTAGAGAATTTGAAAATGGGTAGAGAATAAGAATTTATGAAGTTTCCTATTCTCTCTGAACTCCTGCCATCAGCTCTAATGATCCTCTTTTATAGAAAGCACCTCTCTAGTGCGAGACCAGAGGTGGTGTTTAATGGGGACTTTAGTCTGTGTGTTACAGTCTCGGAGGTGGGACACAGGTTTTTTTTTTTTTTTTTTTAAGCAGTGTGATAATACAGCTAATACAGTCCTATTAATTGCGACTTCAGTTTGAGACAAAAAAAAATAAAGCAAACGAGTACAAAACAAAATCAACAGTCTTACAATAATGGTGTACTAGAATCCATTGGGAATTCACAAGCTGTATCCTCAGGCCAAGCAGAGTCTGACTTAGTATGCTAGAGAAGGGGGAGGTACGGAATGCCTAATTAGTCATTCTGTAAGTACTAAGGACCAGGGAGTTCTCCTGAAGAATCTCAATTAGTCTGCTCAACTGAAGTCTTGTGCACCAGTGGTGGCTGGAAGTATATTCAGCTGGATGGAGCTATTGCAAATTAGCCTTATGTGAATATGGCTCTTAAATGAACTCTTTCATTTCCTTCATTGCTTCCCTTCTCCCACAGGAAAAAAAAAAGAAGGAAAGTAAAAAGCACTTTCATGGTGCTCTCATAAACAGAGCACTTGTGGAACAAGGTAACTGTTTAACAAACCGCTACAATACGCATTTACAAAAGTCTGGTTTCTCATTTTTTCTCATCGGCCCTCCCCTCTCTTTATTTTACTTCCTCTCTTTTAATGTTTTCAGAAAAGCAGTCTTTGATAAAGATTTTAATTATTGATGCTGGCAGCCAAATCTTTCAGGTAGTTCTGATCGTTGTGGCTCATGCCACTAGTACTGGCTTTGAAACTCGTAATATTGTCATAAACTGTATAATGTTGATGAAATCCACAGTGGCATCAAAAGGATAAGTGATGCTGTTGAGGCCGTTATAAACCAGGTCTCTACAAAGGTTGAGATCAGAGCCAGTGTGGGCCAAATGCGGTCGCTTGCACCTGTAATCCTTTGGAAGGTCAAGGTGAGAGGATCACTTGAGTCTAGGTGTTTGAGACCAGCCTGGGCGGCATAGCGAGACCTCATCTCTACAAAATAATTTTTTTAAAAATTAGCCAGGTGTGGTGATATGCACCCCGTTGGGGGGCTGATGGAGGTGGATCACTTGACCCAGGAATTTGAGGTTGCGGTGAGCTGTCATGTCGCCCCTACACTCCAGCTTGCACAACAAAGCTAGACCCTGTCTCAAAAACAAAAACCACTGTAAAGTCATAGTAGAGTGACCAGCGAAGATTCAGCATAGTTTCCAAGGCTTCCTTTTCCTCCTGGGCAGTTTTTGAGAGATTGTTTTTACAGTCCCTGTGTCCCTTAATGACGGGGCATGTTCTGAGAAATGTCGTTCGGTGGTGTCACCGTGTGAACATCAGAGTGTGCGTGCACCAACCTCGGTATCTGGGCCCGGCCGTGTGGTGCACAGCCTGTCGCTCCTGGGCTGCCAGCCTGTGCAGCGTGGTACTGTGCCGGACACTGCCAGCAGCGGCAACACAGTGGAAAGCGTGTATCTAAACATGGAAAATACGGTATTACTGTCTTTGGGCCCCGCCATCACGTGTGGTGTGTCGTTAAGCAGTCTGTGGCTATATTCAGAGAATAAAAACGGGAATCTCAGATGCTCAGGTAAAACTCAGTCTCGTTGATTGGTAAGGCAGGAAAGTAACAGTCGGGACCTTCAAGTCTTTTATTATTTTATGGATAACATAGCTGAGGCCCAGATTGATTGTGGTCGTCTAAAATCTTATGCTTGGTCAGTGACACAGAATGACAGTCCTAAGGCTGAAGGGAAGTTCTATTTTGATTAGTTACGGGGTTTCTAGTTAAAAGTTTCGGATCAGTTTATGTAAAGCACACCCCGGCATGTTCAGTAATACCATTCGAGAAAGAAATGGGTAACTTAACCGTTGGGGTAATCTGTGTTCATGCTAAGTTAGTTAAAACTTCTGTTTTCCTTTTATACATTATGTATATCTTGTGAATATTGAGGTGGCAAAGGATAGGTTCTGCTTTCTACTGGTCTGTCCCACGTGTGTAGAAAGTAAACCAGCGTCCCTCTCCCTCCACTGGCAAATAATCAGACTTCTCTGCCCACTGGCATTGTGTCCTTAATCTCTTTTTAGTAGGAACGCCTGCTTTCACTTAATGTTCTAGAGTGTTGGTGTCCAGTTACTGTAGCTACCAGCCATATGTGGCAATGAAAATTTTTTTATTGCCATGAAACACAACAAACAATTTGCCATCTTAACCGTTCTTAGGTGAGCAGTTCCGTGGCGTTGACATTCACATTGTGCACCCATCACCACCATCCACCCCAGAACCCTTTCATCTTGCAGAACTGAAACTCAGTGCCCGTTAAACACTACATCTCCATTCCCCGGACCCCCGACGTCCGCACAACCACCCTTCTACTTTCTGCCTCTGTGATTTTGAATCCTCTGACTATCTCATAGAAAGGGAGTCATACGGTATTTTGTCTTCTCGTGACTGACTTTTTTCTTTTAACATAATTTCCTGTGGTTTGTTTATATTGAAAATACTGCAAAAATTCCTTTTTAAGGCTGATAATTCCCTTGTGTATACACACACACACACACACACCCACACACACACACACACACGGCATTTAACTTTCCAAGTCATCTGTTGATGCGCAGTGAATTGCTTCCGTGTTTTAGCTGTTGCGAATAATTCCACCGTGAACATGGTTGTCCAGATGTCGTAGAGACCCACTGGATTTGGCAGTGATATTTTTGGATATGACGCTAAATACAAGGCAACAAAAAAAGACAAATTGGACTTCATGAAAGTTTTAATATGTGTGCGTCAAAAGACATTTTCAACAGTGTAAAAAGGCAACCCCCACAATGGGAGAAAATAGGGATTTGCAAATCATACATAGGATAAGAGAATAATATTCAGAATATAGAGAGAACTACTAAAAGCAATTAAAACCTGATGGAAAAGTGGGCAAGAGACTTGAATAGACATCTCTCCAACGAAGATACTCAGATGGCCAGCACGGGAAAAGGTGCTGAACATTACTAATTATTCGAGAAAGTATACCAGAGAAATGCACCTAGTAGAATGGCTACTATCAAAAAACAGAAAATAAATGTTGGGAAGGGTGTGGAGAAATTGGAAACCTTGTCCACTGTTGATGAGAATCCTAATTCCAGAAGTTGGAGGAAAGTAACATAAAAATGAACAGAATAATGACGTGAAGTCAAATCCCATGTAAAGTATACATTTTAAAAATGAGCAAAATAGCATCCCTGTGGAAAATGGAAGCATGCCAGAAACACGTGTCCACAAAAGAACCCAAAACTACAATACACTATTACAGATGACCCAGAACTCCTAAGAAATGATACAAGACATGAAAGAAAAACATAAGTCAGAAGTAGAAGAACTAAGGAATAAGATCACCTCAGGAAATAAGAGGTAAAAATATTTAAGAATCGTACAAAACAGATGAATACAATAAAGCTTTAAAAGAAGGTGCAAAAAGTTAAATCAAAACTGAAATATTTAATGATTAAAAAGTGACATTGAAGAAAGGCAAACCATCCTAGAGTTAATAGGGTTGTGCAAAAAAACAAAGCAAAAGAAATAAACACTGCACTTCAAGAAAACTTTCCTTAGCCAGGCATTGTGGTGGGCGCCTGTGGTCCCAGCTACTTGGGAGGCTGAGGCAAGAGAATTGCCTAAGCCCAGGAGCTGGAGGTAGCTGTGAGCTGTGATGTCACAGCACTCTACCGAGGGCAATGAAATGAGTCTCTGTTACTACCAAAAGAAAAGAAAACTTTCCTGAAGATAGTTATGTATTGAAGAAGCACAAGCAAATCTTGTGGCTGGCTATTAGAAAAGAGCATGTGATTTATAAGAGGAATTATTAACTGCCATGTAAGAAAGAAAAACTCCCCATGAGCCCTTCTTTATCAATCTATTGTAGAATGAATTGCAGATCACTAAAATGTCTTAGAGACACCAACAGAAGATCTGCTGGTTGAGCATTAAGTAATTGCTTATAGAAATAAGACTAAGTGAGGTCCACCAGGGAGAAAATGTAGTCTATAATAATTACATACTAGACAAATGAAGATTCGGTAGTAGTTTTACAATGGAAAAGTGAAAACATAAGCAAAAAATTAACGTTTTCAACAATCCTCTTGGTGACATTCGGCCTGTCATGTGGGTAATAGAGATTATCACATATTAAACATACGGGATATTATCACCTTCTGTGTCCTTGACAATCGGAATTCTCAGACTGGACCAAAGAAGTTACAGCTATACTTTAAAGTAAAAAATGTGTAGTCTTAAATTTGAATTTATAGCATCAATATGACATTTTCTTTATATGTCCATGTTTGTAATTTCTTATTAACTTTGTTTACTAGGAAGACCCAGAAAAAATTACCAAGGGAGCATCTCTAGCTCCCTGTTTTTTGACCTGGAAATATAATTTCTCATTAAAAGAAATCCAATGATTTTTTGAGTTACATGTATAGCTGATTCTCGGTGTGGGACAGCAAATATACAAGATCATCCTACAAGTTCTTTTTTTTTTTTTTTTTTTGAGACAGAGCCTCAAGCTGTCACCCTGGATAGAGTGCCGTGGTATCCCAGCTCATAGCAACCTCCAATTCCTGGGCTCAAGCGAGTCTCTTGCCTCCGCTTCCCAAGTAGCTGGGACTACAGGCGCCTGCCACAACGCCCGGCCATTTTTTGGTTGTAGCCGTCATTGTTGTTTGGCGGGCCCGGACTGGATTCGAACCTGCCAGCTCAGGTGTATGTGGCTGGTGCCTTAGCCCGTTGAGCCACAGGCGCGGAGCCGATCATACAAGTTCTTGCATGGCAAAGGAGCGAAGTGTTCCCAGAATCTTGTCAAAAGGAGTCGAAAGGCAACTGGCAGAGGATCCCACTAGCCAAAAAATGAGATAGTCTGAGCTCCAGTAATAATCATTCCAATGAATTGGAATGCATTAATCTGTTTAAACTCATGTATTTATAACATTTAAAGAAAATTGGCCACCTTAGGAAGAGAGGGAAGCAATTCACATCTTCTTGACAGTGTAAATAAACAGTCTAAACTTTTTGTCCTTCCATTCTGTATGCATTTGACCCACATGGTAACCAAACGGCAGAAAACAAAAAAGGTAAATACCACCCCGTCGAGTTAATAAATGCACTAAACTTCAGTGGCTAGTAGGATCATAAAACGAGAACTTGACATTATATGCTTTGTGATGGAAGAAAACAAGACTTGGCTCTGCTCCTGTAGCTCAGTGGTGACAGTGCCAGCCACATACACAGAGGCTGGTCATTCGAACCCAGCCTGGACCAGCTGAACAACGATGACACCTGCAAATAAAAAATAGCTGGGCATTGTGGCAGGTGCCTGTAGTCCCAGCTACTCGGGAGGCTGAGGCAAGAGAATCACGTAAGCCCAAGAGTTTGAGGTTGCTGTGAGCTGTGACGGCACAGCGCTCTACTGAGGGTGACATAGTGAGACTCTTTGTCTCAATAAACAAAAGAAAAAACAAAACAAGACTTCTTACAGTCTTGTTGAAGGAATTGAACCTCAAATCTGAATCAAGTTCTCTGAATTTAGTTTCCAGGAAATACAAAGGACAGAGAACACATCATGAGTATGAAATCAAGAAAATACAGAAAAGAAAAACTTAGCTGAGTGTCCTGCGGGCTCCTGTAGTCTCAGCTACTTGGGAGGTTGAGGCAAGAGAATCGCTTAAGCCCAGCAGTTTAAAGTTGCTGTGAGCTGTGATGCCACAGAACTCTACCAAGGGCAACATAGTGAGACTCAGTCTCATAAAACAAAAACAAAAGAAAAAGAAAAGAAAATACAGCTGTGAGAAACTATCAGTCAGAGGGTCTGGGTGCTTCAACAAATAACACTGTAAGGAAAAGAAGGGAATGGGGGGGCCCCATAAATTTGCCTATTATTTTATTTTTCAGTTGAGACTTGAGCATTTATTATATTGCTAAAAACAAAGGCAATAGTCAAAATTTTTTTGTTTACATTTTACTATTACCTATGCTCTAACATATGTGTTGGTGGTGCAAATATTACATAATGGTGCACATTACATACCTTTCTCAATTCTGCACTCAGTGATGTCACTGGCAGTTTGAAACAGGCAGTTTTATGGTGACAGTGTTTAAATCAGATCAGGGATCGGTATTTTGTTGTTTTGTTGGTTTGTCTACACTTAAAAGAGTGATGGGAAAAGTTAATGCAGATTAAAATAAAAAATGTGTCTGTAGCCACTATATTGTGAATAACACACAAAATTGAGGAAATAGTTTTCCAGTATTCAGAAACTTACCTGACTCACCAGAGGAGCCAGATACATCATTGACAAATGAGTGAAGTTCTGACATGGGTGTTGATGGTTCTCTTTTGTCTGACTTGTCAGTGTAAATAAAAACATCATTCAACATTCGTGGCGGATTATACTCATTAATCAAATGCAATCATAGGATACAAGACTTTTGTGCCATATTTTGGCAGGGACGTGGGATATGCATTTGTCAAAGCTTGTCAAATTATACACTTAAGATCTGTGCATTTCTCTGATGTAAATTAGGCTACAATAAAAAGGGAAAATATGTTAAAATTTTTTTTAAGTTCACTCTCTCCAGAGAATTATAACATTATCCAGAACACATAAATCAATTTATTTTTTCATAGACAATGTTTGGCATTCAATAAAAAATAACCAAGCACAGAGTCAAGCAATAACCAAAATCAAGAGGAAAAATAAAAAACCAGGCAACAGAAACAGTTTACAGATTAGATCCAAATATTGGAATTATCAGACTTTGCAAAAGCTTTGATGAATATGTTCAATAAATTAGATGAAAATATAGAGAATTTTAGCAGAGAATTAGAAAATACAAGAAGGTTCAAATGGAAGTTCTGAGACTGAAAAATACGGTAACTCAAATTAAGAACTCAACACAGAGTTTGCAGATTAGACAGAACTAGAGAGACAATGAAACCAGAAGGTAAGTCAAAAGAAGATAGCCAGATGGAAACTCAGACAGAAAATAGAAAAGAAATAAGCATGAATTATATGAGACATAGTGAGAAAAAAATTTAACGTACATGTGGTAGAGGTTCCAAGAAAGATAAGAAAGAATAATAGAAGTACCAGTGGAAGAGAGAATGGCTGAAAAATTTCCAAAATAGATAAGAAATTATTAGGCCATAGATTAAGGAAGCTCTATGAACCAAAACAGGACAAAGATAAAGAAAAACCGGCTCGGCGCCTGTGGCTCAAGTGGCTAAGGCGCCAGCCACATACACCTGAGCTGGTGGGTTCTAATCCAGCCCGGCCCGCCAAACAACAATGACAACTACAACCAAAAAATGGCTGGGCGTTGTGGCGGGCGTCTGCAGTCCCAGCTACTTGGGAGGCAGAGGCAAGAGACTCGCTTGAGCCCAGGAATTGGAGGTTGCTGTGAGCTATGATGCTACAGCACTCTATCCAGGGTGACAGCTTGAGGCTCTGTCTCAAAAAAAAAAAAAAAAAAAGAGAAAAACCATATCTTAGGCACATCATATGGAAACTCCCAAAGAATAAAAACAAAAGGAAAAAGGACATACTGTATTACTTTCAAATGAATCACAAAACAATTGACAGTTGACTTTTCAACAACAGTAAAGTGCTGAGGGTAAACTGACCACTTGGAATTCTATACTCAACAACAATATCCTTGACAGAATAAGAAAAAAATGAAGATAATTTTCAGAAGAATAAAAATGGAGAGAATGCATCACTACAGTTTTTTTCTGATAGACAATTTAAATGCCAGTTATCAGTTTCTTGATAAATGAAATAATACATGTTGTTCTTTAGGCAAAAGAAAAGTGATAGTATATGAAAGCATGGAGAGTCGGAAAAAATGAGAAGTACTGAAAAGGGTGTATGTGTGAGCATGAATTGTGAGGCTTGTGTGTGTGTGAATCACAATAATAATACAAGCGAGGAGAGGAAAGTAAATAGAGTCAAAATGTTCTGAGCTCTTGCCATTGTACTTTCAAGACATGAAAGTACTAGTTTATATCAGATTTAATAAGTTGAGAGACATGTCTCTAGGATAAAAGACTATATGGACAACAAACTCTAGTAAATATAGTTTGAAAGAATGAAATATTGAAAAAGCAATAGATTTAAAAGAAGCCTCCCCCCCCAAAAAAAGGGGAGAGAAACAGTAATGTATGACAGTTGGGAAAAAAAGGAAAACAAATAGTAAGGTGATATGTTCAAATATTAAAATAACTACATGAAATATAAATAAGCTAAATGATTTACTTAGAAGTTTATCATACTGGACAAAACAAAATCAAAACTTGCATATGCGCGCATACTGCTTATAAGAGGCATGCTCGAAATATTAAAATACAGAAAGTTTTGAAGTAAAAGAATGGAAAAGGTAGTGTCATGCAGACCTTAACAAAAGGAAGCTGTTGGAGTTACAAATTAGACTTCAAGGCAAAACACATTACAAGAGATGAAAAGGAACATTTCATATTGATAAAAGGGCCAATCTGCCAGGAAAATACAAAAATTTTAAATTATATACACCTATATACAGAGCTTCAAAGTATGGAGAGCTAAAACTGACAGAAATAGAAGAAGAAGTAGAGGAATCTCCAATCATGGTGGGAAATTTTAACACACCATTCTCCATAACACACTGAAAAAAAATCAGCAAGGATATAAAAAATTTGAACACTACCAGTAATTAATTTATCCTAATAGACACGTGTAGAACATTGCACCCAACCAGTATTAGAATACATGTTCATTTATTGAAGTGCACAAGAGACATTTACCTAAACCGATCATACGTTGGGTAAATTTCAGTTCATGTCATATGCTCTCTGAAGCGTGCTGCAGTGGAATCAGCAAGAAATCAGTATCAAAAAAGTAGCTGTAGGCTCGGCGCCTGTGGCTCAAGTGGCTAAGGTGCCAGCCACATACACCTGAGCTAGCAGGTTCAAATCCAGCCTGGACCCACCAAACAGCAATGACGGCTGCAACAAAAAATAGCCGGGTGTTGGGGTGGGCGCCTGTAGTCCCAGCTACATGGGAGGTGGAGGCAGGAGAATCACTTGAGCCAGGAGTTGGAGGTTGCTGTGAGCTGTGATGCCACAGCACTCTATCCAGGGTGACAGCTTGAGGCTCCTTCTCAAATAAATAAATAAATAGAAGTAGCTATAAATGTCACATGTTGGAAATTATTAGGTAACACACTTTTAAGTAACCACAAGTCCAAGAAGAAATTGTGATGAAAATTGGAAAACATTTTAACTGAATGTTATTAAAAATATGACCGCTTATCTCATGCAAATAAGCAAAGAACAGCAAACTGCAAGGAAGTGGAAGGAAGGAAATAATGACGTTTAACAAAGAACCAAAATTTTATAGAAAATAAATTCACAATAGAAGGGGCTGGCGAAGCTGAAATACGCTTCTTTGAAAAAAAACTAATAAGATTGATGAATCTCCGAAAAGAGAGAAAAAGCAGATATCAAATATTAAGAATGAAAACACAGATGTGAACATCACAAACTCTAGGGTAATGAGAGGACTGTATGGAAATAGTTACACCAATAAATATGAAAATTTAGATAAAATGAAAAAGTTTCAGGAAAAAACTAACTTACCAAGACTGACACAAATGAAATAGAAAATCTGAATAGTAAGTATCATAAAAATCTTAATAATTGTAATTAAACAACTTTCCACAAAGAAAACTCTAGGCCCAAATGACTTCACTGGTGAATTTTTTCAAACATTTAAGGAAGAAATAACACCAAGTGTGAACAAACTTTTGCAGAGAATTGAAAAAGAGGAAATGGTTGCTCATTTTTTGAGGCCAGAAAACTTGATACCCAAAAAGAACATTACAAATTAGAAAAAATTATAGTCTAGTCTCTCATAAACCTAGGTGGAATCATAAATAAAATATTAGCAAATCAAATCCCAAATAGCCGGACGTTGTGGCGAGTGCCTGTAGTCCCAGCTACTCAGGAGGCTGAGGCAAGAGAATTGCTTAAGCCCAGGAGTTGGAGGTTGCTGTGAGCTGTGTGACACCATGGCACTCTACGGAGGGTGATAAAGTGAGACTCTGTCTCTACAAAAAAAAAAAAAAATCAAATCCCATTATTAATATAAGAAGCATGTGTACCATAACCAAGCTAGATTTATTTGAGAAATATGTTTGGCTTAATATTTGAAAACCAATGAACGTAACTTGCCACATTAACATAATTAAAGAGTTAAATCATATCTTAGTATGTGCAGAAATAACATTTAATATAATTAACTAAACACCATACATAATAACTCTTAGCAGCCTAATAACAGAATGGAACTTCCTATTCTAATGTAGAACATCAAAAGAAAATTTACAACAGACTAATAATTTTGGGGGGCTACTTTGAGAGTATATAAGTATCTCATTTCTCACTCAGCTTCCATTAGTTTAGCATCCACTGATGATTTTTGCCCATATCACTTTTTTTTTTTTTTGAGACACTTTTGTTGTCTTCGGTAGAGCGCTGTGGCATCACAGCTCACAGCAACCTCAAACTCTTGGGCTCAAGCAATCCTCTTGCCTCAGCCTCTCAAGTAGCTCAGACTACAGGTGCCTACCACACACCTGGCTGGTTTTTCTATTTTTAGTAAAGATGGGTCTTGCTCTTGCTCAGGCTGGTCTCAAAGTCCTGAGCTCAAGCAATCCACCCTCCTCAGCCTCCCAGAGTGCTAAGATTATAGGTGTGAGCCACCACACCTGGCCCAAACCACTTACTATTCTGATGATTGCTATTCTCTTCCTTCCTTTGGTCATTTTTCTACTGGACTGCTGGACTTTTACTTTTTCATTCCTAGGGGTTCTTTATATCTTGCAGTGGTTCTCAACCTTCCTAATGCAGTGACCCTCCAACCATAAGGTTGGGGGGCACCACAACATGAGGAACTGTATTAAAGGGTCGCAGCATTAGGAAGGTTGAGAACCACTGCCGTAGGGAAATAAGCCCTTTGTCTGTGGACAGGCTTTCTCCAAATGTGGTCTGTGGACCTTTAGGAGTTTCTAAGATCCTTTCAAAAAGTCCACAAGATTAGAAGTACTTTCATAATAAAACAAAGACATTATTTACCTTTTCACTGGATTAATATTGACACTGGGGGTATAAAGGCAATGGGTACAATCACTGGCACTTCCGTGAATCACGGCAACGGCATCAAACTAACAGTCATTGTATTCTTTACCACCATGCAGTTGCATGGGGGAAAAAACCAATTTCATTTTAAAATGTCCTTGATGAAGCAATAAAATTGTTAATTTTGTCAAATTTGGATTTTATGTGCTGAAATATGAAATACACAAAAAGCATTTTACCACAGTAGGATGGTTATCTTGAGGAAAACCACTTTCTGAGTTGCAAACTGAACTAGCCCCTTTTTTTCACGGAGCATCATTTTTCTTTGGAAGATCTACTGACAATCTGTGGTTATTTCATCTTAGATGTTTGGCAGACACTTTCTCAAAAACAAACGAAGTGACTCTGTTGCCTCAAAAAAGAAAAAAATGAGTAAGAGTATTTTATCGTTAGTAGCAAAATTAAGGCTTTCAAGAGAAAACTAGGATTTTATTTTTTTGAGACAAGGTCTCTGGCACCGGAGTTGGAGTGCAGTGGTGTCATCATAGCTCACTGCAACCTCAAACTCCTGGGCTCAAGAGATCCTCCTACCTCAGCCTTCCCAGTAGCTTGGAGTACAGGCATGCGTCCCACACCCACCCCTGCTAATTTTTTTTTTTTTTTGGTAGAGACGGGGATCTCACTATGTTGCCCAGGCTAGTCTTGACTTCTTGGCCTCAAACAATCCTATCACCTGAGCCTCCCCAAGTGCTAGGATTACGGGTGTGAACCACTGCACCTAGTCAAAACTAGAATTTCAAAAACTTAGATTTGCCACCATGAATTGGACACTTTCTCATTATTAAAGAGTATTTTGGATGAAATCAGTGGTAATGTTCATGAATCTGATGTTTTTGATATTATACGAGTATGAGGAGATGTCTTAGCACAACTCAATGAACTAATATTACCCAATGGAGACCAAGGCATGATGTTATAAAAACCTGAATAAGTAAAAAATCCATTCAAATTACAGGATAACCTACTGAATTTTAATTTAATCAAGTACAAAGTTCATTAATACGGTTGTAGATTCCACTCGAAAGAATGTAGTATGAAAGAATCACATCTACAGTTACCTGAAAAGGCTACGTATCTCTGTGAAGCTGGGTTTTCCTATATATTCTTCAACCAAAGCAACAGATCTCGTATGGAAACAGATTTGAGACCCCCTGCTATCCTCTACTAATTCAGTTATTAAAGAAATTTGCAAAAAATAAAAGCTATATTTTGCCTTGAAAAATACAACTGTTTTTCATAAAAATGTTATTTATGCTAATATAAAATAGATTTAATTAGTTAATAAAATATGTGACACTTCCTCAGTGTAAATTACTAATATGGTAAATAGCAATAGATAAAAATCCATATGAACAAAAATTTTTTTTTTTTGAGACAGAGTCTCACTATGTCACCCTTGGTAGAGTGCAATGACATCACAGCTCACAGCAACCTCAAACTTAAGTGGGCTTAAGTGATCCTCTTGCCTCAGCCTCCCAAGTAGCTGGGACTACAGGTGCCCACTACAATGCCTACTTATTTTTAGAGACAGGGTCTCTCTTTTGCTCAGGCTGAACTCCTGAGTTCAAGCAATCCACCTGCCTCGCCTGGGACTCCCTGAGTGCTAGGATTAGAGGCGTGAGCCACCGTGCCCAGCCAGTATTCTGTTTTTGCTTGATTTGTTTACATTTAGGCAGTGGAGGCTAAAATTAATGGAATATAGTGTATATAAGTGCATAATTATATTTTCTGAAGATTTGGAATGGTTAAGTTTTAGTTTTAGCTACAATCTTCCGCAGACTCTGGGTGTGATGAGAAAAATTAAATGCACTTTAGTGAATGTTATTGACAACAGTATAGAACGAAAAGAAGGCAAATTCAGGAAGGGCTCTGTTTTCTGCAGGCTATATAGCCCTTCCCATGGCTTTGTTATTAATTTTTCTACTACACTTCTTATTCTATCAGCCCTCTTCTTGATTCTTTTCTATAGTGGAATGAGGTAGAACTGACTTTACGTGGGGAACTACATTTTTACCTCCATTTGGTATTGGTGGGTTTTTTTGTTTTGTTTTGTTTTGTTTTTGCGGTTTTTGGCCGGGGCTGGGTTTGAACCCACCACCTCCGGCATATGGGGCCGGTGCCCTACTCCTTTGAGCCACAGGCATCGCCAGGTGTTCTTTTAATTAATATTTTTTTTTTGTTTCCAAGGAAACACCATCTTAAAACTGCAGCTGATTTGTTTAGTAGCTGGTTGAAGGGGACGCAATGATTAAAATTAGGAACATTTAGATCACATTTGAAGTACAGGGAATTGGCATTTTCTTTGGGAGTTGCATTCCCCTAATCTTTCAGAATAGATCATTGGGAAGAAAAATTTCCCTGTATGAAAGAAATGTTTGTATCTAAGTCTTTTTTTTTGTAGAGACAAAGTCTCACTTTATTGCCCTCGGTAGAGTGCCGTGGCGTCACACAGCTCACAGCAACCTCCAACTCCTGGGCTCAGGCGATTCTCTTGCCTCAGCCTCCCGAGTAGCTGGGACTACAGGCGCCTGCCACAACGTACGGCTATTTTTCTGTTTTGCAGTTCGGCCGAGGCGGGGTTTGAACCCGTCACCTTCGGTATATGGGGCCGGCGCCCTACTCGATGAGCCACAGCCGCTGCCCTGTATCTGAGTCTTATCTCAAACAACTTGCATGTGTTTGAAAACTCAATTTCTGAAGAGTCTTACAGGCAGTGGGATCTATTAAAACGCATGTCTCAGTCATGTTTGAATACACGTGTATGTGGGTTCAGGGCATCATGTATATGTAGCACTTATGGACACATTCTATAATGACCGGAGACCTCTGCCCTGCATTGTTTGGGGTTGGGATAATCAACACAGAACTGTCAACTCAGTTTGTACAATGATGACATTTTGCGTGACGTTCAAAAAAGAAGGAGAACAAACAAGGTTCTAGTAAATATAGAAGGTGTTTGTCCAGAGAACACCCCGTTTCCTTTTATTTCTCCTAAATGCAGTGACAATCCACATGGTTTTCTAGTTGTCACACCAGGCACCAACAAAAGGTATCTTGGCTTTTTCTCCAAGTTGCTGAATCTGCTCAAAACTTAAATGGTACTATTTTTTATTAGCTTGACTGCTTCAAGTTTTTCTCTTAGAGAATGGTTGTATTTTATTGAGAATAATAGTGCTTCCAGGTAATGGAAAATAAACATTAAACATTGATACTATCAGCCTCTTGGCTTGTCTAATTTTCCTGGTTCATAATGCACTGCAGCTAGACTGAGGAAATCAAGCCATAGTGGTAAATTACCTGTCAGATTGATTTGTCTGTTCTGTTCATTATCTTTGGCGAAAGTACGCTGAGAAGTTGTGTGTGTGAGTGTGTGTCTATGTGTGTGAACTGTGGTTTGCTTGGAGCTTCAGATAGGAGTTAGACATTCCTCTTTGTAGAAAGTAAACTAGCTTAGTAGGTGTATATCTGAAATAAAATAAGCTACCCATTTACAACCTAGACAGATATTCCAAAGTAATCGTCAAGCTCTTTCTGGTTTGACTTTTCTTGTTTATGATAATTAATCTTAGGGTCCTAGAAGACAAAGGTGAAAACCCTTCTAACTGTCACTCTTCTTTAGTATCCAAAGGCACGTCAAGGGCTATGCCTGCACACATGGCGAGGGTAGGAACTGAACCAGAGGGTTTTCCTCCTCTGTGAGATATTGAAATTGAAAACCACTTTGCCATAAACACATGAGACCCCTTTAAAGAACAAAGTGAAGCTGGGCACGGTGGCACACACCTGTAAGTCTTACCTATTTAGGAAACTAAGACTGCAGGATCCCTTGAGCCCAGGAATTTGAGACCAGCCTGGGCAATAGCAAGAGCCTATCTTGAGAAAAAACAAAAACTTAGCTGGGTTTGGTGCTGATGCCTGTAGTCCCAGCTACTCGGGAGGCTGAGGCAAGAGGATCCGTTGGGATTGTAGTGAGCTATGATAATACCACTGCACTCTAGCTGGGGTGACGAGAGCAGACAAAAACAAACCAAAAACCTCCCCCAAACCAAAAAATAGAAAACAACCCTACAAGTTTAATAGCAGTGTAGTTCTATTAAAACACTTAAAAAACAAGGCTGGGCGCGGTGGCTCATGCCCATAATCCTAGCACTCTGGGAGGCCCAGGCAGGAGGATTGCTTGAGCTTAGGAGTTCAAGACCAGCCTGAGCAAGAGTTAGATAACTTGTCTAAAGATAGCTGGGGGTTGTGGCGAGCATCTCCAAATAGTCCCAGCTACTCGGAAGGATGACGCAAGAGAATCGCTTAAGCCCAAGAGTTTGAGGTTGCTGTGAGCTATGATGCCATGGCACTCTACCAGGGGTGACAAAATGAGACTCTTTTTCAAAAAAAAAACAACTTAAGAAACAAACACTTTTTAAAAAACAAACAAATAGTTTTTTAAAAATTCAGATTTATATGAGGATACAAATGATTGGGGTACATTGTGTTTCTCAGGTAAAGTTCAAGTTGTAGTTGAGCCCTTCGTCCAAGGGTGTGCTGTATACTTGCATTGTGCACATGAGGTGAGAGCTTAACACTTCTCTCTTTTCTCCATTCCCGCCTCCCCCTCCCCCCATTTGAACACACTTGTGTTTTTCTCTCGTATGGGTGTGTAGTTGTTTTTCTATTGGTTTCATATTAGTAATGAGTACATTGGGTACTTAGGTTTCCATTTTTGTGACATTACTAAGAAGACTGTGAAACAAATAGTTTTGGATTTGGGGACAGTGGCAAAAATTTTAAAACTCGTTTTTGCCGTAAAGTTAACAGATCGTTTTCAAAATCTTTTGTTACCTGAAAAAGAGCTTCCTTTAGTATCAGCCTCTCCTTCTATAGCCTTTATTTGATTTTTTATTTTTTGAGACAGAGCCTTACTTTGTCGCCCTCTGTAGAGTGTGGTGGCGTCACAGCTCACAGCAACCTCAAACTCTTGGACTCAAGCGATTCTCTTGCGTCCCTTGTAGCGGGGACTACAGGCACCTGCCACAATGCCTGGCTGTTTTTTTAGTTAGTTCTTTTAGCAGGCCAGGGCCCGGTTTGAACCCACCGGCCCCAGTGCATGTGTCTGGCGCCCTAACCGCTGAGCGATGGGCACCAAGCCCTTCTACAGCCTTTGGGTGCTCAAGGACTGCTCGCACTGGGCGTCTGTGAGTGGAGGGCAGGATGAAAGTGGCCAGGAGCTGAAGCAGCTCTTCAGGCCAGATGGGCCAGAGGGGAGAACTCCGTGAGGAGGTGGGTGAGGGCACTTTGCACAGATGCCTCCTCAGCAGACCCGATTTCTTGCCACGCTGCCTTTGTAGGAGGGAGGGAGCTCTGGTGAATTTCAGATTTATTCTAGTGAGTGGGGAAGGGCTGACAGAAGACAATCTTTGTTCTCTATGAGGGAGGGAACTGTTCCCTTCTTTAATAAGAATTAAATGAGATGAAGTATTTGAAGCGCTTTGCAAAGTGCCTGGTTTATATAGTACGCTCAGTCCTCGGGTTATGAATGAGGTAGATTACGTAGGTTTGTTCTTAAGTTGAATCTGTATGTAATTCGGAACATACACATTGACCTCTAACCTGTAATAGCCTCCTTATGTGGATCGAACGTCAGCCGGAAGTTTCTAACTCTGGGACTTACCGTCATAGCTTCTGTTTGTAAGATGGATGTTTGTAACTTGGGGACTATCTGTAAGTACCCAGTAGGGGTTAACCATATAACACAATTTGATATCACTGTAGCAGCTACAATCCTATCATGGAATTCCTGACATCTTTTTATATATTGGGTTTTTTCTTATAAGAACCCTGTGGATTAGTTGCAGTAGGTTATATTTCATCATACCAGAAGGATAACTAAATTTCAGAAAGCTCAGTGCCTCCCAAAAGGCACAAGATAAATGGTAAAGTTAAGACAAACCCCAAGTCTTCTGAGTGCCTTCAATTCATCCATTCAAAAGTAATTTTGAGTACTTCCCTGGGTGTTCTATACTGGAAGTTACGATGAATATTACCACATACAATACATTTCCTGCAGTTAGGGAGTTTATAGTCAAGTGAGAACAGAAATATTAATCAAGTAATCCTATCTACAAATGTATAATTCAAAACTTATTTAAGCACTCTGAAAGCAAGGAATATAAGTCTTTTTATTATTATTATTATTATTATTATTATTATTATTATTTATTATTGGGGATTCATTGAGGGTACAAGAAACCAGGTTACGCTGATTGCATTTGTTAGGTAAAGTCCCTCTTACAATCGTGTTTTGCCCCCCAAAGGTGTGGCACACACCAAGACCCCACCCCCCTCGCTCCTTCCCTCTCTCTGCTCTTCCTTTCCCCACCCCTCCCTCAGAATATAAGTTTTTAAAGGTCAATTTAGGCTCAGGAGTTTGAGACCAGCCTGAGCA
>CAUYRH010113062.1:0-22631 GCA_963574655.1 Perodicticus potto | reverse complement strand
AGAGTGCTGTGGCATCACAGCTCACAGCAACCTCCAATTCCTGGGCTCAAGCAAGTCTCCTGCCTCCGCCTCCCAAGTAGCTGGGACTATAGGCGCCCGCCACAACGCCCGGCCATTTTTTGGTTGCAGCCATCATTGTTGTTTGATGGGCCCGGGCTGGATTCGAACCTGCCAGCTCAGGTGTACATGGCTGGTGCCTTAGCCCGTTGAGCCACAGGGGCTGAGCCTTGTTTATAGTTCTTTTTAAAAAAGCTTTACTGAAATTTATTCAGTAAGGTGCACATATATCAAAAACATGCCAGTTGTATACTTTAAATATGTATATGTATATTCTCTCTCTCTCTTTCATGAAATTGTAATCACAGTCAGAACAAAAACATGCACTTCAGCTCCAGAGAACTCTGGTGCCCCTTTGCTGGCCCTCCTTCCTGCCCCTTTTTCTACCTTCTTCCTCTAGCCCAGGCAATTCCTGATCTTCTTCATATTACATAGTTTGTTTTGCACTTACTAGAATTTTGTGTAGATAGAATCATACAGGATGTGCTCTTTTTTTGATGGGCCTTTCCTTTTAACTCTGCAAAATTATTTTGAAATTGATTCATGTTACTGTATCAATAGTTTATTCCTTTTCATTGCTGAATAGTATTGCACTGTATTGATTTAACCACAATTTTTTATATTCACCTGTTTGTTGGTGAACATCTGAGTCATTTCCAGTTTTTGGTTGCTGCAACTATAGATGCTGTGAACAAGTAGTTATGTGGATATGTGCTTTCATTTCTCTTTGGTAAATACCTAGGAGTGGAATGGCTAGATCGTATTGTATGTTTAATGTTTCTAGAATTTGAAAACTGGTACAACAATTTTACATTTCACCAACAATGTGTGAGCATTCTAGTTGCTCCATAGTCTTACCACACTTTTATTTTATTTTATTTTATTTTTGAGACAGAATCTCACTTTTTTGCTCTGAGTAGAGTGCTATAGCGTCATCATAGTTCACAGAAATCTCCGACTCTTGGACTCAAGTGATCCTCTTGCCTCAGGTTTTCTATTTTTTAGTAAGATGGGCCTTGGTCCTACTCAGGCTGATTTTGAACTCCTGAGCGCAAGCAATCCACCTGCCTCAGCCTCCCAGAATGCTAAAATTACAGATGTGAGCCACCATGCCCAGCTGACACACTTTCAGTTTAACTATCATCCTAAGTATGTAGTGGTGTCTTATTGTGATTTCGATTTGTATTTGTCTGATGATTAATGATTCTGAGCTTATTTGCCATGGTGTATCTTCTTTGTTGATAATTATGTGAAAACTTCTGCCCATTTTTAATTGGGTTGCTTATCTCTTATTTTTAAGAGCATAAATGTTCTTTATGTATTCTGGGTGAAAACATTTTTTCTCCCGGTATATGTAATTGCAGATATTTTGTCCCACTCTATGGTTCCTTTTACATTGTTTCTAGCAGTACCTATTTTTTTTTTTTTTTTGAGGTAGTCTCACTTGGTCACCCTTGGTAGAGTGCTGTGCTGCCATAGCTCATAGGCTGAAGTAATTCTCTGGCCTCAGCCTCCCTAGTAGCTGGGACTATAGGCATCCACTATAACACCAGCTGTTTTTATTTATTTATTTTTTCGTTTAACAGGCCTAGAGCATGTGGCCGGCACCCTATCACTGAGCTACAGTCACCTGACCCTCCAGCAGTACCTTTTGAAGAACAAGAGCTTTTAGTCTTGATGAAGTCCATTTTACTGATTTTTTTCTTTTATAGTTGAGCCTTTAAGTCTTAAAAATATGTAAGTTTTTGCCGAACCCAAGGTTACAGAGACTTTCTTGTTTGTGTTTTTGTTTGATAAATGTTTTGTGGTTTTTGGTCTCTGATCTATTTTGAGTTAATTTGTATATGTGGTGTGAGGTAAGGGTCTAAATTCATCTCTTTTGCATATGGCTATTTTCCAGATTCCTTAAAAAGGTAATCATTTCCTCTTTATTTTTATTTATTTATTTATTTGTTTGTTTATTTGTTTTTGCAGTTTTTGGCTGGGGCCGAGTTTGAACCTGCCACCTCCAGTGTATGGGGCTGGCACCATACTCCTTTGAGCCATAGGCACCACCCAATCACTTCCTCTTTGAATTGCCTCGGCACCCTGGGAACACACGTGTGGGTATTTTTTTCTTCTTATTTCAGAATGTTGTACCCTTGGTATATTCTACCCAAGAATTTTAGACAAGGGGGAAAAGAGCCAGGTCAAGGCCATTTGGGGTCCTGTCCTACAGTGGGAAGGCATCAGATCTGTTCTACATGCTATACATACATATTTACACATACACACAGTCACATATATATGTATGGGTATATTCAATGTGAACAGACAAAGTTTTTATGGAGTTATTTTATAGTACACATATGAGAGGTTGATAATAAATTCACAAAGTCAGATCATGATGAGTGCCATAAAGAAAACGTCAGATGATAAGGACAGTCCATGGAGAGGGCGGCATTTACACTGGGGTCTAAGGGAGGAAGAGTGTTCTAGATAGGATGAGCAAGCTTCCTCTACTTGTCCCTCTCCACTTCCACATTCTTTTTTGGCCATAGTGTAATTACTTTCATGTCAGGCCAGTCGCCTTACTCATCTCTGAATCGCTGCTGCTTACCACCTTGCCTACAAGTCATTCATGATTCTTTACCTTTCAGTGGAATTCCTTATATATGCTTCCAAACATGAGACAAACTTTTGAAGGAGGTTTAATCTTTTTATTATGCACACTAAACTAATTTGAAATGTATTTTTGTTTATTTAAAAAAAAACCTTAAATATTTGTTAGGCTATATTATTTCCTATTAATTTCATTTGCTTAAAAATCATATATTGGATTTTTTTTTTTTTTTTTTTTTTTTTTATAAAGAGCCACAGGCTGTCACCCTGGGTAGAATGCTGTGGCATCACAGCTCACAGAAACCTCCAACTCCTGGGCTTAAGTGATTCTCCTGCCTCTGCCTCCCAAGTAGCTGGGGCTACAGGCACCAGCCACAACACCTGGCTATTTTTTGGTTGCAGCTGTCATTGTTGTTTGGCAGGCTGGGCTGGATTTGAAGCTGCCAGCTCAGGTGTATGTGGCTGGTGCCTTAGCTGCTTGAGCCACAGGCGCCAAGCCTTTTTTTGTTTTTGTTTTTTTTTTGACTTTGTGCCTTCAGTAGAGTGCTGTGGTGTCACAGCTCACAGCAACCTCAAACTCTTGGGCTCAAGCGATTCTCTTGCCTCAGCCTCCCAAGTAGTTAGGACTACAGGCACCCGCCACAATGCCCAGCTATTCCTTTTTAGAGATGGGGTCTTGCTCTTGCTCAGGCTGGTCTCAAACCTGTGAACTCAGGCAGTCCACCCACCTTGGCCTCCCAGAATGTTAGGATTACAGGCATGAGCTACCACGCCTGGCTCAAAATCATATATTGGATTTTTATAAATGACTTTTAATATAGTAGGGCTTTGTCTTCCATGCAGATTTGTTAGCTATAAATTTGTCTTTTGCAATCTTTATGTTTTGGAGCTTTAATTTGGGTGCATATTAATGTAGGATATAAAGATTGTAGTTTTTATTATCCTGTTATTATCTTTTATATCATCTAAAAGTATGGCCATTTTATTTTACTTGTTTTTATTTTTTGCAAGACAGAGTCTTACTCTGTTGCCCTGGATAAAGTGCCATGGTATCGCCATAGCGCATAGCAGCATCAGACTCTTGGGCTTGAGCAGTCTTCTTGCCTCAGCCTTCCTAGTAGCTGGGACGACAGGCATGCGCCACTATGCCCAACTAGTTTTTCTGTTTTTAGTAGAGATTGGGGTCTCACTCTTGCTCAGGCTGGTCTTGAACTCTTGAGCTCAAGCATTCCACCCACATTGGCCTCCCACAGTGCTAGGATTACAGGTGTGAGCCACCACGCCCGGCCAAAGTATGGAAATTTTAAAAGTGAACAGGAGAGAAAGATAAAATAATGAGTTTAGGTAAAATAAGAGTAGAAGTAAAAATAGGTCGATTGTGGCCGCAATAGGAACTGAGGAGGCTTAACTCTTTTTGAGTACTTCCTGAGATTGTACAGCTTGTGGTAGGGCAACAGAAAACCCCAAATGTTTTCAGGTCTCTATTTTCTCATCCATCCTTATTTTTTCCCTGTAAGACTATAATTTGTTCAATGTCTTGATATCTGTAGTTTGTAGAACACTTAAGGTCCCAGGTAGACTACAGAAGTAGCTGTCTATAAAAGTTCCACTCTGCTCCCTGAATTTAGAAGAGGGAAGAAGCAGCAGGAGAGATCAGACGCCTAGCACAGAGAAAGAACGGTGGGACTCAGTGGTGATCTGTGACAGAGTTTGTGCTTGGTGGTTCCATTTGAGTCGGTATGTGGCATCTTTATCAGCAACCAAGAACCTGTTTGTTGGAGCACTCACTGTTCAGATGCCCTGGCTGGGATAGTTGTAGTGGTGGCCTGTGAGGGTCTGCAGTAGCAGCATTTGGTAGATTCAAAACAGCAATAAGGGATGATGAACTGCAGACAGTGAAGGATACTACATATCAAGTTAATGATGAGAAGAGGTAGAAGACAAAATGGTTCTCTCTGAGATGCCAAAAAGTAACCTGCTAACGCAGAAATACTTGTCCAAGAGAAGGTAGACACAGGTTTTTAATCCTCTGGGGAAGTTACCTGGATAGGTGTACTTTTTTTTCAAGGGAGAAGAAAGAGTATTTGCCAGACTCCTGATACCTAGGTGAGTGATGCTTCTGAATAAGAGAAAAAGTGATGTCAGTTGGGGCTGTTGACAGTGGAAAGATGAGGACTCAGGTTCCTAGTGAACCAGTGATTCTCTTACTTGGGGGATTGCCAAATACTAAGAAATATATTAACACAGATAAGTATACTTATATATACAAATATACCTGTATTAAAAAGTGGTTTTGGGCTTGGCGCCTGTAGCTCAGTGGCTAGGGTGCCAGCCACATACACCGAAGCTAGGAGGTTCGAATGCAGCCCGGGCCTGCCAAACAACAATGACAACTACATCCAAAAAATAGCTGGGTGTTGTGCTGGGCGACTGTAGCCCCAGCTACTTGGGAGGCTGAGGCAAGAGAATTTCTTAAGCCCAAGAGTTGGAGGTTGCTGTGAGCTGTGACGTCATGGCACTCTACTCAGGACCACATGAGCCTGTCTCAAAAAAAATAAAAATAAAAATAAAGTAGTTTCACATGTTCTTATTAAGGGCCCTATTGTGTCATCATCTTTGATTTATACATGAAGAAATAATAATACTTAGAGAAATAAAGTGATTTTCCTAATCACATTATAGTAGGTGATCAGCCCACTGGGACTAGAACTAGAACTCAACTAGTAAAATTTGAGAAGACAACTGTCTTCTGTTAAGCCGTATGTTTGGAGAATTGCAAAAATGTAAAACATTTCTACTCCTTATGAATTGGTCATAAAATGTTATTTTTAATTGTTAATAATAAATGAGCTACTTGTTTAAAATGTATTTTAATATAAAGAATTATTTTTAGAGCTGGTTTTTGCTAAATTACCCGGGTTGAGTTCAGTTGATTGTCTCACCTTAGGTTCTTTAGATTGAACTTTTTACAAAACCTGAGGGTTCTAAAAAAGCTAGAGTTTAACTGAACACCAGAATCTGGAAAACTTAAATGTAGTCAGAGTCCACATGGAAAAAATAAGTAGATTTTTAATGTTTTATTGTATAATATTTGTTATGATTTCTCTTTTAAGGGCTTTAAGAGTCTAGTGTGATTGTAAGCCAGCAGTAAAAGTTAAAACCATATTCAGATGTGCTAACGATATGAGAGCTTACTTGTATTTATAGTATTCTTTGGAATAATAACTGTCACATGATGACATACTAGTGATATTTTATTCTGTGGCCACATTTTTGAAATTTTTATTTAAATTTAAAAATTTATCTTAGTTATGAAAATTATTTTTAAAGTTAATAAGTACTAGATGTCTGTTTGTATTTCATTTTACATTTTTCCTCTGTAAATTGCAGATTAGATTACGCTGAATTAACTCTAATCTTCTCATATTTTGTGCCCAGTAATAAAGCCCCTCTTCCCCTAAATCAGATACTGTTAGTTTTGATATCTAAATAATTGGTTTATATCATTTGTAATGTTTTTTCTTGACGAGTTTCTAAACTTTTCAGTCTTGGAAAGTTTTTGGTGAGTTTTAGATCACTAAGTTCAGACTTTGTTGACTAAATGAAGGAATGAACCTATAGATTAGTACTTGGTTGAATTCTTTTTTATTGTTGAACTTTTTTTTCTTCACAATGAGAAATCTTATTTCACTCTAAGGAAACTGTTTGAAATAATGGCAACTTTTAGACAAGTTTCACATATCTTGGCCAAAGCTGACCACGTGTACAATAATATTTCACACAGTATTTTTTTTTGATGAAGTGCGACCATTTTATATCTGTCTTAATGGTCCATCTATGTGGTATTGAGAGTGGTGACAGGCTGCTCTGTTACTGTTTTGCAGCTAGTGTCTTTAATTGATGTTGGAGTGTAGCTTTCTGTGCACACAGGGTTAGGTAAAAAGGTTGCAGTCAGCCAGTGAGTATTTTCCTTTAATGTGCTCATTAGCGGTGTGGCAAGTGCAGGTTTCAGCACATGTGAGTAATTTACATTTCATTGAGGTGAGGCTGCCCTTGTTCAAGAGTTGTTTCTAAGCCTGATGAATATATATTGGCAATAAACAGAGAAAAATTGAAAGCCAAATAACCCTGCTAGGCCTTTCACTTGATTCTGAAGCTTCCAGTGGGTCTCTAATTAGCAATGCGTAAAGCAGGATGAAAATGCAAAGATGACATCTACAAAAGTTGTTGTAGGTATGCTCTCCCCTTAAATCCTCTTTTTGTGACTACCTTTCCATTTCATCCTCCACAGATGTTTTTTCATGGTATGCTTTCTGTTGACATGAAAATGCTCTTTATTAGACATAGGATGTGAACAATAAAGGATCAGCCTTCTTCCTTTACCCCTTCTAGCTACAAGTCTGTTTGTTACACAGTGAGTCTTCAGAAACATAGGGGTTAAGGCTTCCCAGGTGGCTGGATTTGGATCTTTGTGATGATTCCTTCTGGCATTCATTTTTCCCTCTTTGCTTCATTGGTGGGTACCAGCTTGCTCTGGCTTTTGAAAACTCACGTAGATCAGTAAAGGTTAACTATAGAGGCTGTAGTCCATGTTGTGGGACACAGGGATAGGACTGTTACTGTTTTTGACATTGTGGCATTTGGGAAAATCCAGAAGTTTTCTTTTTGTAGAGAGACTGGCTATATTCCAATGAAGCATTTTTGGAACTTGGGATTTTATTTCAAGTGTCTTCATGCATAGTTGGACCAGCAATAGAAAAATGCTAGCCAGCTATAGCTAGCTTTAGCAGAAAATGTTATGAGTCTTTATACATTTTAAGTTTAATTGTTTACCTGTATATGGACATTTGAGTTCATTGCAAGACAGTAGTTTTAGTATTGCCAGTTGTATGTGCTTGTATGATCCTCTCTCCAGCTCTGTCTCTATCTACTTATTTATTTTTGTGGTGCTAGCCAAAACATTCACATTCAATTTAAGAAGTTTTGTACAGAACTAGTGGTTCAGAAAAGTGAGTGAATTTGTGACTAACAATTAAGTATTAACAGACACTAAAAAATGTCAGAACTTAAGTTGATTATGTTATGATAAATCCATTTAGCACTTGGATCACTTAAATATATAGGCATGTTAAGCACAGTTTCTTAGGCCTTTATATTAGTTTTAACAGGAATAACAGGAAAATATGTATGGAGATAAAAATGTAAATTTTGAGAATGTTAGTTCAGTAATGTTCTAATCAATGTTTGTAGCCTTTGCAAAAATGTTAATTTACCTTCTAGATGACTACTTGGAACTATTCTATTTGGATGCTTGCCAGATAAAAGCCCGGTGGGATTAAGTTCTGGAAAATCACTTGCAAATTTGTAGGGGATATCAGTGACTTTGAATATGTAACTGTCCAAACTGTCATCTCCTTGCATTCTGTCTCTCTCTGCATTGGGTGAAAAAATTACAAGTTTCCTAGCCAGTTAGAATTAAAGGTGACATCTGCTTTTAATTGGTGTTTTACTTTCTTCCAAGTCAGTAAAAATTCAGTAAGATGTGAATTATCAAGTTTTGCAATGCTAAGCAACTTGTCAAGTGACAGTAAGCACTACTTTGAACAATTGTACAGATGGGAAGTGTTAAAATGTTGACTAATCTTCCAGAGTTCTGATTATGGCTTTAGAAGGCTAAAGCTTATATAACCATTGCCAGCTTTCTAGTGCCAAAAGAGTATTCATTTATTAATTTTGTAGGCTTTTCTCAGTTACAGACAAATTGCCTCTTATATAGTGAGCATTTAACTAGATTTATTGATACTTAGCCTAATAGACAAAGAGTCTCGTATAAGGCAATGTAAAATTCTTCTGTTTCTTTAGTCTATTGTTTGGAAAATATATTGGCTAAATGCATTTTAGTAAAAAGCTGAAAAAAAATGCAAGAGTGAGTTTTAAGTTTTATTCTCTTATAAATGTTCATCCTGTGTTGAGAAGGAAATATTTGTTTAAATCTTGGCAAAGGAAGTGCATGGGCCCCCTGTTGAAAAAGAAAATCGATTATTTCTGTTTTTAACATTTACAAAATATTTTAAGATATAAAACATAAGGGTAAAAAAGTCAGTAGCTTCAAGTAGAGCATATAAAAATAACTCAAGACTTCAAACATTTTCCCAGAACTAAAAATGACCAGAGAAATATTTCCATCATACCAACTTTTAATTTCCTAGTTACTGAAAGTTAGAACATGACACTAAGTAGTCTTTTATATGAGGTGTGTCTTTAGAAAGTCAATGTGAAGTGGATCTTTTTTGATCATCATTAATATTAAGGAAGGTTTCTCTTTTTTCCTATTTGAACTGTTCTGTATATTAGAGATGAAATTGTATTTTAAAGGTGGTTGGGATTTGTAGTAATGTTTCTGAGATTAGTTTTGCAGTATTACCAGAGTTGAGTTTAATTCAGGTTTTCTCTTTTGCTTTCCTCTTTTGAACACCTGATAAATATTTTATGTAGTAATGCCTTTTTGCTACCAGAAAATCATTGGGTTATTTAATTTGATTCAGGAAATCTGTCCTGTATGGTTACTTGGATTTCTTGTAGATTTTATTTCAAATTAAGTAGATATGGTGTTTGGGAAAATGAAATAGTTTTACATACAATTGGTAAATTGCATCTTAAACCTGAGGGCCAAGTTTAGTAGATCTTACACATTTTTAAAAAAATAGTCAAAGAATAGAAAGTTGAGGTCTCTTAGCTAAACTAAACACAACACTTTTATAGTCATTTTGATGCCTGATACCTTCAGGGTTCATTGCCCTAGTACATTTTTCAAATTATTTGCTTCTCGATACATAAGGCTTTAATTTACCCCCCACTGACAAATCCCAGTTGGGTTTTTAAGAATTTTGAAAGTGGGACTGCTGTAGTTCAGCTTCAGCACTGACTTTGATTGCTGACACAGAATCTCTTTAAGATGCATCACATTTAGAAGGATGGGAGGTTTAGCCAGCATTTCTTCTGACAGCTGCTATGTTGTATGGATTTTTATTTTTTTTTGATATGGAATTACTGTTTTCTATAATTTTCTTTTTAAAGAATAATTTAGACACAAAACTGAAACACATTTTTAATTTAAATTTATGGGTAGATAAATGATTTTTAAATCTTAAATGTTATAAAAGAATAATAAAGTTAAATACTTGTACCTTGAAGTACCCTAACAAAATTAATTATTGCTTCTGTAAAAAACTTTGATCTTATAAGTAAGTATACTTTATATATTGCTGAATCATATTACCCCAAACACGTTTTCTGTGAGAGGTGCTCGTAATGGCTTTCATGCCATCTTTCATGCTTGCCATGTTTTTAAAGCATAAGGGAAACAGATAACTGTATTTTACTGGAAAGAAGACTAAAACCCACAGCTAGTATTTGAGTTGAGGTGATAAACTGCTACAATTTTTGCCCCTAAGTGCTCTAATGGTCTTTTAGGGAATTGAGGTCATGGCACAACTGACTTGTTAACCATTTCTGCATTTTCAGCTCAGTTTGTTCTTGAATACTTGACTTACCAGTTATATTCTTGTTCCCATTTGCCTTTTTGCGTGAAGTTCCTGTTTACATTATCATCTTTCCTTATCATGTGATCCCATCACACTATTGATGATTGGATCAGAGATTAGTTTCTGACCCAAGGCAGTCATCTCTAGAAGTGTTACTGGCCTGTGGCGGGCATGTGTCTGTGTGTAGAGGGATGTGGTGGATGGTGGTTGTGGTGCTGAGAAGGCTGTAACATTTGAACTAAACTGAAAAGTGAGAGGAGCAGCCAGTACTTGCTGATGTGTGGGGTAAGAGCTCTTGAGGCAGAGAGAGCAGCAGGTGTAAACGTTCTAAGGCAGGAGTGAGGTTGGCTTGTTGGATATAGAGAAAGAAACTGGTGTGGCAGGGGAATTATGAAGGAGGCCCTGGGTATCAGATGATGTTGGAAAGGTGGCTGGCTCAGGGCAGGCTCAGTTAGGGCCCCTGGAAGAAGCTGGGATTGCAGTCTGAATATATTTGGGTAGTCTTGGAGGAATTTTAAGCATGTAATGACATAATGTGATGTACTTCTGTATCACTGTAAGAACCAGGCATACCAGCCTGAAGAATTATGTGGTTAAAGCACTTATTATATATACTTCTTTAAACTATATACTAAATATGAAAAGAGTGCCCTAGAAGTTAAACTGTCAAGGGCATCTACCTGTTAACTTCCTCTCCTTAATTTTGTTCTACTGTTCTTGTAATTGCATCTCTGTGAAAACAAAGCTATCTTCTAGTTTGCACTTTGCAAATCATCTACTTTTCAGTAAACTCCACCCTTGCCTATCCCCAGTTTATCTAATACCAAGATCCAAGATTCTTTTCCCCACAATGGTTTATTTCCTCTAGGCTAGTTTATTCATTCTTGAAAAACATCCCTAAAGATAACTGTAGGAACCTTTGACCTTTCAAGTTCCAGGAGCAGTTAGGAGTAGGTGTTGGATACAAAGGGAATATGTTGTGTTCCAGTTTAAAGTGGCCACTCCAAATTCTGTCTCCTCTGATATCTTTCCCCTGGTGTTGATCACCGATATCCATCTCGGACTTTCTGTCTGGCCAGTGGTTATTGGTTCCATCGCTCAAGTCTGCTTAAATGAATGCTTTCAGAGGGGTGGGCTTATTTGTAGGCTCTTGTCTGCACACACGCACTCACATCTCAATGAACACCTTACCTCGCTTCCAGCTTTTCCACCACAGGTGATTTGGTTGAAGCCAGTCATGATCATTTTATCTTCCCTGACAATTATTGATTCAGGGACTAATCAAGGCTTAAGACAGCGTGAGTCAGTGAAACATGATGAGAGGCTTCTTTGGGATTCCCAGGAATCTTTCTTGTTCTTAGAGAGGAAGCCAGGTTGTCTCAAATTCTCCCTCTACCTGCCTTTGTGAATGAGAAACTTGGTTGCTGCTACAGCCATATTGTGACCATGAGGATAGCTGGTCTAAGGGAAAAGCTGACCTACAGAATAAAGCAAATCTGAGAGAATGCCAGAGAAATCCATTGGGAGAATTGGGAGATAAATTTTTAGGAGAATTTCTATCTAAATTGTTGGTGGAGTAGGTGCTGTGGGGAGGGAAAGCTGGAATCTTTAATGGGTTAACAGCATTTTGTTTATTAGACCTTTATTGAATAATTTTCCTATCCCATTGGCCCAGACACTAAGGGACTCAGTTAAAAAATAAAATAGAGGCTGGGAGCCTATGGCTCATGACTGTAATCCTAGCACTCTGGGAGGCTGAGACTGGTGGATTACTTGAGCTTACAGGTTTGAGACCAGCCTGAGCCAGAGCAAGACTTCTGAGTATTAGATTTTGATTTCTTCTGTAACTGTCTTTTATATTGGATTTGGGGACTGAAAGCACACTCAATTGCTAGTATTCAGTTTAAAAATTAAAAACCCAGTTCTTAAAGCATAGTGATCCTTGCTCATTCAGGAACCAATACTGGACTGGGAATTGCCTTTACCATTATTTTTGGGCAGTCAGAATCATCTGTGCTTTGTACATAGATGTTGGGAGGCATCCAAGAGTAGGAAGAAAGCTAGGCTTAAAGAAAGTGCTGGGAACAGACAGCCAGCTGTCGGGTCTTACCTGTCCTAGTGTTTACGCTTTATATTTTGAATTCTTTCTGTAGGCTGCTCTGCGTCTGGGCTCCATAGCTTTGGAGCTTAATTGCTATAGGACTGGGATCCTGCAAAGAGGATTTTTTTCTGTCTCTATTCCTAGGAAGGGGCCTCTGATAGGTCTAGTTTGGGTCAGCTGACTTTTGCTACAACTGTTTGTGTTCATGACATCCAAAAGGGTTACAGTCAAGGAGGTCTTTTGGTGTGTTTGGGAAAAGGCAATTAAGGAAAGTTGTGAGCTGGCTAACTCTTCACAAACGTGTATTATACCACGTAATTATGGGGCAGTATGATAATCACAGCAATCAAGGGATATCGTGTGTAGGTGTTGTATGAAGGTAGTGGCTAACTCTGGCAAGTTGGGGGTTGGGTATAGCTGAAAGAGAAAATTGTCAAACTTCACATAAGGAGCACATGCATGTGTATAAAGGGATCTTGAGGAAGAGGTTTTGTATTTATACAGGTGTTGGTTTCCTCCCTAGGAATTTATTCCTATCATAAAAATTATGTGCCACTATGAAGCTAAGTATCAATTATGATATCAACAGTTTTAAAGTATACAGAAAAGATATGGAAGAAAATCGTGGACTTTTCAGCTGGAAAACCTTAGAACTTATCTAATTTGTTTGACATGCATCTCTTGATGTGCTGGATTCTGATGAATACAGAGATGAAGCAGGTTCCTGCCTTGCAGAAGTTTATAGGGGGAAATGAAATAGGAGATACTGAGAAGAGTTTATCTGACTAGTTAGGAGCATTACAGCTGGCTGTGTGGGGAAGTCACACAATGAAATGATCACTTTCCATGGGGGAGGGGTGTCTAGAAAGGTTTTCTGAAGAAGGTGGTATTTGTACTAGGCCTTGAAGACAGGTACTGTTTGAAAAAAACTGAATTTTTTTTTTAAAACAATTATTTTTAAGACTCCAATCTCTAATATATATAGTGAAAAATGTGCAATACTTCAGAAGCAGAAAACTAATAAACACCACTGAAGAAATTTAAGCAACCCTAAATTAATGGAAAAATATGCTACGTATTTGGATTGGAACACTCAATAACATAATGATCATGTTATTTTTCCCCTAATCTTCAGTTTCAATGAGATTCCAATCAAAATGTCAACAGGTTTTTTTTCATGGAAATGGATAAGGTGGTTCCAAAAATTATTTTGGAAACAAAAAGGTTGAAGAATTGCTAAAATATCTTAAAGTAGAAAAAGAGATATAAATAAAGCTTTAGTAAATTTGACAATGAAATACTGACATACAGCCAAATAGACCAGTGGAATACAGAACACAGAAATAGACCCATGCATATGTGGACGCTTGGGCTTTAACACAAGTGTACTTTAGAACCATGTAAGAAGGAAAGTCTTTTTAATAAATGATTCTAGGGCAACAGGATATACTTATGGGGATAAAATGAACCTTGATCATTATCCAAAAAATATTAAAAAATAGATTCAGGGCGAAGGTAAAAGCCAAATCAATAATGCTTTTTAAAAGATAATATAAAGGGCTGGGTGCAGTGGCTCACACCTTTAATCCTAGTACTATGGGAGGCCAGGAGTTGGAGACCAACCTGAGCAAGAGCAAGACCATGTCTCTACAAAAAAATAGGAAAAATTAGGTGAACGTGGTGGCAGGTCCCTGTAGTCTCAGTTTCTTGGAGACTGAGGCAAGAGAATCACTTGAGCCCAGGAGTTTGGGTTGCAGTGAGCTATGATGATGCCCTGGGACTCTAGCCTGGGCAACAAAAAAAGATAATATAAAGGAACATCATCATGAGCTTGGGTGAAGAAAAGATAGTTTAAATAGGACATATAAAAGTAGTAACATAGGCTCGGCGCCTGTGGCTCAACAGGCTAAGGTGCAAGCCACGTACACCTGAGCTGGCGGGTCCCAATCCAAACCAGACCCGCCAAACAACAATGACGGCTGCAACCAAAAAATGGCTGGGCGTTGTGGCAGGCACCTGTAGTCCTAGCTACTTGGGAGGCGGAGGCAAGAGACTCGCTTGAGCCCACGAATTGGAGGTTGCTGTGAGCTGTGATGGCACCGCACTCTATCCAGGGTGACAGCTTGAGGCTCTGTCTCAAAAAAAAAAAAAAAACAAAAAACAAGTAGTAACATAAAGAAGAAGACTGATAAATTTTAAAACATTGAATTGAGAATTTGTGTTCATTATAATGAGAGTGAAAGGTAAGCCACAGGGTGGGGAAAGATAATTGTAATACAGAGAACAACAGAGGACCCATATGAAGAATGTATGGGGCGGCGCTTGTGGCTCAGTCAGTAAGGCTGGCCCCATATACGGAGGGTGGCGGGTTCAAACCCAGCCCCAGCTGAACTGCAACAACAAAAAAATAGCCGGGCATTGTGCCAGGCGCTTGTGGTCCCAGCTACTCGGGAGGCTGAGGCAGGAGAATCACCTAAGCCCAGGAGTTGGAGGTTGCTGTGAGCTGTGTGACACCACGGCTCCCTACTGAGGGCGATAAAGTGAGACTCTGTCTTTACAAAAAGAAAAAAAACAAAAAAAAAGCAGCCTGGGCAACAAAGCCAGATATTGTATCTACCAAAAAAAAAAAAAAAAAAAAAAAGAATATTTGACGAACTCTTACAAATCAGTATGAAAAAGAAAAGTAGAAAACAGTCAAGAGGGTGATGGCTGCGTGGCTGGGCGGCTGATCCCCGCGCGAGGAGCGGGCCCAGCGCCCAGAATCTCGGCGGCTACTGCTCGAGCGCCGCCTGCCTGCGCCATGGCCACCTCCGCCGCCTCCTCGGAGCACTTCGAGAAGCTGCACGAGATCTTCCGCGGTCTCCGGGAAGACCTACGAGGGGTGCCCGAGCGGCTGCTGGGGACGGCGGGGACCGGTGAGGCGGGGGGGGGGGGGCCACGCCCTCGGGAATTCGGCCCTGCGCGCCCCTGGAGGCGGCGGCTCCTGCCTTCCTCCCCGGCCCCGGCCTCCACCCTCACGACACGCCCCCCGGGGCTGGCTGGGCCTGGGAGCCCGCGGTCTCCGTGCAGCCGCGCAGGTGCACTGGGCGTGCGCAGGAGTGCTTGCCGGGGTCGTCTCCCCGGATGCCTCTTTTGCCATTGAAAGTTTTCTTTTTTCACTATGGCAAGAAGAGCGTAGAGGTTCTTAAATCTGCCCTCTTGTAATTCAGTAGAACGGGTTTCGTTTGTAGCTCTTTGTATTTTACTCATTTAAAACCGTTTTTTGACTGTATCTCGTCAAGTTTAGAAAAAGGTGCAAAGCTTCCACCATGGACCATGAGGTCCCACGTGATCTGGCCCTGCTTACCTCTGTCCTTTACTGTTTCCCACCCTCCCAAGCCGTAGTTTTCACACGACTGACAAAGGATCTGTAACATAAAAATGGTCAAGAACCCAAAAGAATCATAACTTGTCAGTAATGGTAAATACTATACGTGTAATAGTTATGGGGTTCATCTTTAAAACGGAATTGTGGCGTTCACATGTCCCATTTTGAATTTTCTTACTACCTAGTTTATCTACTGCCTCTTAATTTCAAGATTCAGTTTTCTGCAAGCTCGGTCTGAAGGAGCTAGAGTTTTCCAGCCTTAAACTGTAGGAAGACCTGCCATAGTTCCTGATCTCTGTGCAAATAGATCTTGATGACAAGAAGACTTTGTTTTATTGTTTTGCGCTGGGCACGATGGCTCAGGCCTTTGATCCTAACACTCTGGGAGGCTGACAAGGGAAAATCACTTAAGGTCAGGAGTTTGAGACCAGCCTGCGTAACAGCAAGACCCACATATCCACAAAAAATTACACAGATCAGCTAGGTGTGCACCTGTAGTCCCAACTTCTTGGGAGGTGGAGGCAGGAAGATTGCTTGGACCCATGAGTTTAAGGTTGCAGTGAGTATGATTATCACTCCAGCCCAGGTGACAGAGCAAGGCACTTGCTTAAAAAAGAAAAGAAAGAAAGAACTTGGATGTTTGCTGTGTGAATTACCCAAGGTCATGTGAATTTAATGAGAGAATGAAATGCATGCGTATGTAATATATGTGTATTTACTAAGAGGCTTCTGTGTGCCAGGAGCTGTCCTGGGTGCTGGTTAACATTGCAAATTATGGTGAAAAAGACACCCATTCTAGTGGATGGGTGGTAATACGTAAATATTAAGAGGCAGTGTTAAACACAATACAGGAAAATAAAGCAGGGTAAAGGAATAGGGAAGATAACTTCCTTTTTAAACAGGGTGGCTACGAAAGGCCTTTCTGAGGAGATGGCCTTTGAGCAGAGACTTGAATGAAGTGAGGGGGTAAATCATGAAGAAATCTGAGAGAAGTGTCAGGAGGAGGGAATAGCACTGCAAAGGCCCCTAAGCAGAAATGAATTTGATGTACTCGCAGAACAGGAAGGTCAGTGTGTTTTGGAATGGAGAAGGAATGTCCTGGAGAAGGGAGAGGCGGTAAAGGACAGAGGTAAGCAGGGCCAGGTCTTGTGGGACCTCGTAGTCCGTGGTGGAAGATTTGCACCTTTTTCTAAACTTGATGAGATCTAGCCAAAGGGTGTTGAGCAGGAGTGTGATGAGATCTTATTTATGTGGTTGAAAAGTAGACTACATTTTCAGCCTGCCCCTAAATTC
The DNA here is from genome assembly GCA_963574655.1 of Perodicticus potto. NCBI lineage: Eukaryota > Metazoa > Chordata > Mammalia > Primates > Lorisidae > Perodicticus > Perodicticus potto. The sequence continues at coordinate 5,668 of CAUYRH010113062.1, read as the reverse complement.
ATTTTTGTAACATCTATCACTAAAGCTAAATAATGCAAAAGAGTATTCTGTTTTGAAGAACAGCTGACTTAGTTATTGATATGGTTTGACCATCCCCTCCAAAATTCACTTTGAGTCTACATCGATACTACCCTGAATGCACCAACTTCTTTCAATCTCAGAAGCTAAGTAGGGTTAGGCCTGGTTAGTATTTAGATGGATGACAATCTAGGAATACTGGGTGCTGTGAGCTTAAAAAAAAATAGAAGTGGCTCGGCGCCTGTGGCTCAACGGGCTAGGGCGCCAGCCATGTACACCTGAGCTGGCGGGTTCAAATCCAGCCTGGGCCCGCCAAACAACAATGACGGCTGCAACCAAAAAATGGCCGGGCGTTGAGGCGGGCGCCTGCTACTTGGGAGGTGGAGGCAGGATACTCGCTTGAGCCCAGGAATTGGAGGTTGCTGTGAGCTGTGATGCCACGGCACTCTACCCAGGGTGACAGCTTGAGGCTCTGTCTCAAAAAAAAAAAATTGAAGTTTAATTGCCATTAAGATGTGGGACCTTAAAAGGTGATTAGACTATAAGGACTCTGCTCTCATGAATTGATTAATGGCAAGTAGGTTTGTTATTGCCGTGGTGGGTTATGTTAAAAGTAAAGCTTGGCATAGTGGCTCACACCTGTAATCCTAGCATTTTAGGAGGCTGAGGTGGGCGGATTGCTTGAGCTTGGGAGTTCAAGACCAGCCTGAGCCAGAGCGAGACCCCAATTCTACTAAATATAGAAAAACAAGCCTGGTGTGGTAATGGGTGCCTGTAGTCTCAGTTCCTTGGGAGACTGAGACAGGAGGATCTCTTGAGCACAGGAGTTTGAGATTATGAGCCATGACACCACAGTACTCCACCCAGGGCGACAGAATGAGCCTTTGTGAGCCATGACACCGCCACACTTCACCCAGGATGACAGAGTGAGAATAAAAGTGAGCGTGCCCCTCTTCTGCTTGTTTTCTCCTTCTTCTTGCCCTTCTGCCTTCTTCCTTGGGCTGACCCACAGGAAGCAAGAGGATCCTCAAAAGATGTGGGCCCCTCAACCTTGGACTTCTAGCCTCCAAAACTCAGAGAAATAAGTTTCATTTTCTTTCTTTCTTCTTCTTTTCTTTTCTTTTTTGGTAGAGACAGTTTCACTGTGTTGCCCTCAGTAGAGTGCTGTGCCGTCACAGCTGACAGCAACCTCTAACTCTTGGGCTTAGGTGATTCTCTTTCCTCAGCTTCCCAAGTACCTGGGCCTATAAGCACCCGCCACAACGCCTGGCTATTTTTAAGTTTCTTTCTTTCTTTTTTTTTTTTTTTTTTTTTGTAGAGAGTCTCACTTTATCACCCTCAGTAAAGTGCCGTGGCATCACACAGCTCATAGCAACCTCCAGCTCCTGGGCTTAGGCGATTCTCTTGCCTCAGCCTCCCGAGTAGCTGGGACCACAGGCACCTGCCACAGCATTCAGCTATTTTTTGTTATTGTTGCGGTTCTCCCGGGGCCAGGTTTGAACCCACCACACTCAGTATATGGGGCCAGTGCCCTACCCACTGAGCCACGGGTGCCACCCGAAGTTTCATTTTTTTGTAAGTTACCCAGTCTTGGGAATTCTGTTAGAACAAGACAAAACAAACTAAGGCAGTTATATTCACCTTTGTTGTCTAATTATCCTAATTCCTGCCAGGAAGGCAGTCAGAAAAAAATGTGATTTTCTACTTAAAGCATGAAATACTTTAAGTTGCTGGTAACAGACTAAGTTATTTAATGGATAGGTAAATAATGTATGGATTTATCTCCATAGTTAGAAGAATTTCAACAGCTTTATCTACTTTATCTCCTAATTCACTGCCTTGTTCATGCTACTCAATAAATATTTGTTGACTATATTTAAGCAAATTATAATTAAGCAAACACATAGAGCCTTGTCTTTGAATCCTCTATTTCTGGTTCAGAGACCACTTCATAAACTTTAATGCCTGTGATGAATTAGTAGTCATTGCATAATGTTCACAGAGAATGTATGGTCACAGAAATGCCACCGTGAGGCACCAAAATCAAATTAATCACATATCTCTGAGCCCCTGGTGAAACTGAAGACATTTCCACAACTCTTAATGGACCATGATTAATCATTCTTTGGCTGGTAATTCAGATCTGCAGAAGAAAGGCCACTCATCTTGGTTGAACAGTATAGAGTATGCCATTTCTAGCTCTGTTTTTCAGAACTGACTGTTACCATTTTATTTCATGTCCAGGAAATGGTGTCACCATCCACCTAGTTTAGCAAAGGAAACAGTCTCAGAGTGAATCTCACATGTGACTGGTTTGGGAGGCTTGTTGGGTAGGGAATAGTGGTATTTGTAGTGGCTCATTCTTGTTTCTGGTGCCCATTCTACCCAGGATGTAGTTCTGCTGGGTTTTTGTTTTTCTTAAGAGACAAGGTCTCCCATGTCACCCAGCCTGGAGTGTGGTGGTGTGATCATAGTTCACTGCAGCCTCAACCTCCCAAGTAGCTAGGACTACAGGCACACACTACCATACCTGGCTAATGTTCTTTGTTATTTGTAGAGACAGGTTCTTGCTTGCCCGGGCTTGTTTCTTTTTTATTCCTTCTTTCTTTCTTTCTTTTTTTTCTTAAACGGATTTTATCAGTTGCTGAAGGCTATACCCAGGGAGCACAAAAGTGCCTCCCAATTCTATATATACTCTACAAAAGCACTGGGTTGGAGGCAGGAGACTTGCATTGGAGACCTAGTGTGCTGCCCCACCTTTACTTCTCCTGTGACCTTGGGGAAGGCTTTCAGTTTCTGCAGGCCATAGTTTCCTCCCTTGTTAAGGAAGAGTTAGGTGGAAGACTAGGTGATCTCTGAAGCCCATTCAGCTCTAACATGCACTGGATTCACAACTCTGAGACTGAAGCATTAAAAAGCAGCTTCACCTGAGTAGGGATCAGCCTGTTTTGAACCTTTAAATATCTGCTTCACTGGCTTCATCAGAAGAATGATTTCAAAGGCTTTAGTTTTTGTTTTAAATCTTTGGAGTTCACAAAAGATCTCATAAATGTAGTGAATTTTGTCAAATTGTTTTCAAGGAGGATGTATTTTTTTTTTTAAAGTATGTAAGTTGTAGAACAGTAATCAGAAGAAATGTATTTTTTTTAGAAGTGTATGTTTTACGAAATTAGGTAGAAAGTGGAATATTCCAGCTCCAAAAAGACTGAACATAATGGAATCTCACAGGGGTATTAGTGAAATAAAAGCGGTTCTGTGGGCTACCTTTTCTTCCCCTCCTTTCATTTATGTAGTTACTTTACATGAATCATTCTAGAATTTGCCATTTGAGAATATAGATTTTCATGTCTATTAACATAGGAAGAATAAAGGAGGAGATGTTATCACTAACATAGTAGTAGAAAAACCCAAGCCAGGAAAGGAATACACACGTACAGTGCTGTATCCTACAGTCTGCCTTGCGTCAGGAGTAAGGACACTTAGCACTTTTGTAACACCTTATTACCAAATAATATGATGCTGCTCTGAGGACGGGATGTCACCATTCTTGACCGCAGGTAATATTTTACTGCTGGCTAAGAGCACAGACCCTTAGGAGAGTAACAGCCATTTAGCTGCTCATTGCGTTTCACCAGCATGGTAAGGTGTGTACCATTTGCTGTGGCTGAATATTGCCCTGTCATTTTTTTTCTTTTTCTTTTTGAGACATAGTGTCACTATGTCACCCTCAGTAGAGTACTGTGACGTCACAGCTCACAGCAACCTCAAAGTCTTGGGCTTAAGCGATTCTCTTGCCTCAGCCTCCCAAGTAGCTGGGACTATAGGTGCCCACCACAACACCCAGCTATTTTTTTGTTGCAGTTTTCGTTGTTTTAGCAGGCCCGGGATGGGTTCAAACCAGCACATGGAGTCACATTTGTGAGCAGTGCGGAGAACTATTTCATCCGGAATGCCTTGTGTATGAAGGGATTGTCACACAACAGTGAGACAGAGCAAAGGGTGTGTTGTCATTTGCTGCTGCAGGCAGCAGATCTTAGGAGATTTCAAGTTCTAGAAGCTATGGACAAAGTAAAAAAGAGTAAATTTCCTTATTCTGGAGGAGCATGATCCCCAATGAAACAGAAGACATACACATCCGAAATGATTTATGTGGCCACTCTGTAACCATATTCCTAGGTGGCTACATCAGGGGTTAGTAAAGAGGCTGCCCAGGCCTGACCCCCAACATTTGGGGAACCAGGAAAGAGTGCAAAAGGAGAGCCGCAGCTCCCCCACTCTGCTGATTTCCACTCCTTCCTGCAGTCCAGGGGCCACACACACAAGCCCGCAGACATTAGATTGCTCTTCCAAGTGTAGCAATCCAATAGAAATAAATTAATTTTAAAAAATACTGGACTCAGAAACTTTTGTTAGGAAAAAAAAGAAACATATATAAGCCATAAATGTGAGCCACGTGGAATTTTCTAGTAACCACATTTTAAAAGTAAAAAGAAATAGGTGAAATTAATTTAAATAATTTATTGGGGCCAGGCACAGTGGCTCATGCCTATAGTCTTAGCACTCTGGGAGGCCAACGTAGACAGAGTGCTTGAGCTCAGGAGTCCAAGTCCCAGTCTAAGCAAGAGCAAGACCCCCTCTCTACTAAAAAAACAAAAAAAATTGAAGAAAAATTAGCTGGGCATTGTGGCATGTACCTGTAGTCCCAGCTATTCAGGAGGCTAAGGAAAAAAAAATAGGGCGGCACCTGTGGCTCAGTGAGTAGGGCGCAGGCCCCATACATATACTGAGGGTGGTGGGTTCAAACCTGACCCTGACCAAACTGCAACAAAAAATAGCCAGGCATTGTGGCAGGTTTCTGTAGTCCTAGCTACTGGGAGGCTAAGGTAAGAGAGCCGCCTAAGCCCAAGAGCTGGAGGTTGCTATGAGCTGTGATGCCACAGCACTCTACCGAGGGCAATAAAGTGAAGACTCTATCTCTTAAAAAAAAAAAGAAAAAAAAAGAAAGAAAGAAAGACAAGTGATTTATGGTTACTTAAAAAGTAGGAGACAACTGACAGATGTGGTTGCAATTAACAAAATGTAAATCCATATAAAACAGTTACAGTGATTGCATCTTATGTGGGGCTGGGATAGAAAGTGATTAAGATAAAAATCAGGATAGACAAAATTATCCAAGAAAATCTCAGGACAGCATATTGAGTACCCACATGCCATCTTTCTAGGAGCCCAACTTACCTGCTTTCTTTGGCATGGAAAGAGATTGCTCTTTCTTCAATTATGGAGAGAGCAGCTTGGATATAGGAGTCACAAGGAATGAAAAATACACAGCTAAGGCTCAGCGCCTGTGGCTCAACAGGCTAAGGCACCAGCCACGTACACCTGAGCTGGTGGGTTCAAATCCAGCTTGGGGCCGCCAAACAACAATGACAGCTGCAACCAAAAAATGGCTGGGCTTTGTGGCGGGCACCTGTAGTCCCAGCTACTTGGGAGGCGGAGGCAAGAGACTCGCTTGAGCCCAGGAACTGGAGGTTGCTGTGAGCTGTGATGCCACAGCACTCTACCCAGGGTGACAGCTTGAGGCTCTGTCTCAAAAAAAAAAAAAAAAAAATGCACAGCTAAAAGGACCATATCCCCATACGTGCACAATATG
>CAUYRH010113057.1:0-53179 GCA_963574655.1 Perodicticus potto | reverse complement strand
TCGACCAGGGAAAAGGAATAAAAAGAAAATAGGTTCCACATTCTTCTCACAGTCCCCTTGCCTCCTTTCAGAGGCCAAGGGGAATTATAAAGTTTTCTCCCCAACTGCCCCTTGCAGGTGACCTGGACACCAGTCACATTTACAGGCTGGTGGGCATTAAATTTATTCACCTCCAGTAGGATAGCTAGAGAGAAAAGCAGGATAGATTAAAGTGGTCCCATGCTTACCACAGATGTCTTCACTCTCCTGGCTGGCTTGCCAAATCTGATACCGGAATTTCAGGTTCTTGGTCTCAGGCGATTTGAAGAAGGAATCGACAGACCACAGGAGTAGTGGTAAGTCAGGATTTATTTACAGGAAAGAAGAATTACCAGTGGAGGAAAAACCAAACCTCCAGGCAAGAGAACCCAGGAGGGGAGCAAACTCTCCTGCTCCCTCTCTGAGGTCTAGTCGAGGTCTGCTTCTGGAGGGGAACAGGCAGCTCTTCCTGTTCCCTCTCCGAGGTCTAGCTGAGGTCTGCTTCTGGAGGGGAATAGGCAGCTCTTCCTGTTCCCTCGCCGAGTTCTAGTTGAGGTCTGCTTCTGGAGGGGAACAGGCAGCTCTTCCTGTTCCCTCTCCGAGGTCCAGCCGAGGTCTGCTTCTTAGCTGTTCTCTCTTCGAAGTCCTGCTGAAGTCTGCCTCTGAGCTCTTTGCTCAGGGGTTTATATAGTCCCAGGGACTTGTTTTGCCAGAACTTCTTAGGGGCAGGTCTTCATCAGTTACAGCCAGCTGTCCAATGAAGACCCGGGCCCTGGAAACTGACATGATATTAACCAGTCAGATTTGCATGTGGAGCAGACAGCAAGGCGCCAGTGTCTTCCGCACAGGTCCAGCCCTTTTGCAAGCTGGTTTCTCCATCTGCCACAGCATCAGCACCGCCAGGGCCAAGGCAGTGGTTGTAGAGCTGCTTTGTCCTGCATCAAGATCAAAGTTCATAACTTGAGACATAATTATGATTTTAACCATTTGGAAGGAAATTATTCTCCCTAAAGCCTGAGGTCCTTGAAGGCTGAGCAGTGTCTTATTTATCTCTGCATCATCCGTCATGTCCAGTTGTAGTAGACACCTTCTCAATATCTCTTCTCTTCTTCCTTCCAACAGAACCTCTGTACTGTTGGGGTTTGAAGTGAATACCTACATCTTCTGTTCTTCTTGCACGGAGATGACAAATGAGACATAAGGAAAACTGAGTAAAGTTTTCATTAGAGCTGTTTGATAGGGATTGATTCAGGTGAGAAGCATGCCTTTTACTCTTTTCCTTTTCCCTGATGACTGGAATTTAGATGTGATGGCTTGAGTTGCAGCAGCCACATTGTGATCATGAGATGATGGCGAATGAAAGCCACATGCTAGGAATGGTGAAGCAAAAGATAGAAGGTTTCTAATGAAATCAAGGACCCACCATGCCAGTCAACGACTCTAGGTTTCCCTGTTGCGCGATGAGGATACATATGATTAGGTTACATTATTTGTGTTTATAAGGTAAAGACCAAGAAGTGTGCCATATACCCCTACGTCGTACCCAAAATAAATAGGTCGGAGCTTACTGAGCTCCCTTTCCTGCCTTCTTGAATGTAATTGTCCTTTTCTCTCAAGTAGGCAGGTAGTTGTTGACCTGCCAGTTTCAGATTAGTACTGAGTATATGGGATGATTCTTTTTTCATTATTGTGATACTTTACTAAGGAGAATGTTTTCCAAATCCACTCAGGTAAATATAAAAAATGTAATGTCTCCATCTTTTTATGGCTGAATAGTGCTCGATGGTATACATACACCACAGTTTATTGAACCTTTCTAACTACTGTTATTTTGAATCACATAACTAGCAGCCAAACTAGCAAAGGGCCCAGCATACAGTAGGAGCTTAGGAAAAGACTAGATGAATTCGAGGTACGACCCCTCCAGGCCTGGGGTATGCAAGGCTGTTTGTCTTCCCACACAGTGGTCTAGATTTTTACCTTGACTTCTTACTTGCTACCTTTCCTTTTTGGCTTTTTCAGGCTGTCCCATGTCACTGCTATTGCCATTAGTATGTTCCTCTGTCCCTTTCTAGTTTGGAACTTCTTATATGCTGCTAGTTTAGAAACCCAGCATCGGAGCTTGTTCCAATGATGTGTTAAGAGAGAGACACAGGGGCTCTAAGTGAGAGGGTGAGAGACTTGCCTTTGAAAATGGCTAATGAGGTTCAGGGGTTGAGCTATAGTTTATTTTAGCTGCTCAGAAACCTTTTTGCTCACGTGCAGCTATAGCCACCTTTTGAGGAAGCTAGTATGCTGTGTAGCTCGCCCTAGACAGGTAAGAATTATAATGAGACATCTCAACATGTTGCTGAGCGCTCAGGGAGGGGCAGTGAGGAAGCCAGTTTTCACCCGGCCCTTTCATTTCAATGAGCATCTTTGCTCTCCTGCGGCTTTGGTTTCTGGGCCTTTCCTGATGCCTGGGTGTCCCCACACTGGACCTTCCCTGTCTGATCCAGGGCCCCCCTTTCTGCGGTTGTCAGTGGGATGGAGAAAACGCACTCCCCACCGTGGTCCCAAGCTCGTAGTGCACTGCCGAGGGTCTCCCACTGGAGAAGCGAGCTCTGTGACTGTCGCCCAGGACTGCAATGCGGCTTCGGAGAAGAAAGAGTGTGGACTGGTTTTATGTGATTGACATTATGAACTAATTAATAATTAATGAAATCTGAGCACTGGTCAGCTGGGATGACTTTTGAAGTGACTAGGTGACCTAGTCGATGAGGATTTTGAGACCCTTTCTGTCTCATTTAAGAAGTTTTTGACTGAATCATTCTTTAAAAAGGAAAGGAAGGGAGAGGAGGGGCGAGGAGGGGCGAGGAGGGGCGAGGGGAGATCCACGTGCACAGGGTAGTCTAGAAAGCGACCTCACGTGGGAAGGAGGTGCTGCTGCGGGTGAAGAACAGAGCCGGAGTAAGTGCAGACAGGTGAAGGACTAAGGTCAGGTCTGTGGATCAGAAGGGCCAGCGCGTGGTCTCCGGCGTTCTGCGTGCTGACACCTGACCCTGTTTATTTCCAATGGGCGTGGGAGTGAGGGGAGAAGGACCACACTCACAGCAGAGGAAGGTCCAGGCTCAGGAGGCCATTTTGTGTTTTGGGGGAAGAAGCTGCAAGGAAAACCTTATGGCGTGAAGCCTGCATTTGGGGCTGCGTTTGGGGTGCATTTCGTACGTTTGTGTGGTTGCTCAGAGGGCTGTTCTCTGGGCCTCCCGCAGGACGCCGGAGATTGTGCGTGTACAGCCAGCAGATCATTCATGCTGCTGGTCCAGCTCTGAATGGTCCTGTGTGCCTGAGCAGGGACAGAAGACAGTTGTCCAGGGCAGGGGAGAAGCCGCGTCCCAGGAGAGGCACTGGCAAGAGGTCAAAGGCAGAGGCCTGCTGGGCACCTGGACAGGAGTGGGGAGGGGACAGTCACTGACGTGCAGGCAGGTGGACAGGAAGCCGAGGATGGCAGCATGCCCATCCACCAGTCTGGGCTAGCCTCTCCTTGCCTGGTCCTGCTGGCTGGGACTGCAAGCGTTGGCCCGCTAAGCAGAGTCCAGCAGCGGGAAAACACGGAGCAAGCGGCCTCACCTGCTGGAGTGGTGGCCTCTGGTCCATTCTTAGTTCAGACTCTTCAGGCCCAGCAGATGGGAGACCCCTGTGGGGAGGGGACGAAACGCATTGTTTATTATCTGATTTGACACAATTAAATCACAGGCCAGTGTCTTTGTATTTGTTTCATTTAAATTTTTTTAAATCACAAAACTTTTACAAGTATTTTTAAGCAACCCAGAAGCAGGTGCAGTAGAAAGTATCTGCCACTTCCCTTCCCCGGTGTCCAGGCAGCCACTGTTTACAGTCGGGACGTGACTTTGAGGTGTGAACACGGATCCAGCGATATTGTACTATTGTGTGTGTGTCAGTCTACAACTGTTTCTTTGAAAATGTATATCATGGCTCAGCTCCTGTAGCTCAAGCGGCTAAGGCGCCAGCCACATACACCAGAGCTGGTGGGTTCGAATCCGGCCCAGGCCTGCCAAACAATGAGAACTACAACCGAAAAATAGCAGGGCGTTGTGGAGGATGCCTGTGGTCCCCGCTACTTGGGAGGAGGAGGCAGGAGAATCGCTTAAGCCCAGGAATTGGAGGTTGCTGTGAGCTGTGATGCCACAGCACTCTACCCAGGGCCCCAGGGCAATAGCTTGAGGCTCTGTCTCAAAAAAAAAGAAAATAAAATGTATATCATGGTTATCTTTCTATGTGGATATATACATAGTTAACTAGTCCCTTTTCCCAGCTCCATCAGATTGCATTGCATGAATGATAATTTATTGAATAATTCCTTATCAGAGGCTTTTCATTGTTTCCAATGTTGCACTGTTACAGAAAAAAGTGCTGGAACGAACGATGGGTATTTCTGGAAGACACAGTCTTAGAATGGAATGTGCATCTAACTGATCAACAGGCCCTGTCGACATGCTCTCCCCAAAGTCTGTGAGCTCGTATTCTAAAAAACAAGTTTAATGAATAACAGGCCTTGGTGGCGGGGTCACGTGCGCAGCGCTCACCAGCTCTTTCTCCCTGCGCCAGTTGCGAGCTGCTGATTTGACCTTTGTCATCACACCAGACAGCGCCCCATTGGTGTTGGCACCTCTGAGACATGAGAGGTTCTGTCTCGTGTTTCCAGCGAGACTTTGCCTGGAATGCCCTCCCCTTGCTGTCTGCCCCTCCGGAACACCATCCACGGTGTCTCTTCCCTCGCGGGCCCCTTGCTGTTGCCCCTCAATACCTAGGGATTTCTTAGTGCCTCCTGGTCTTTTTCATCCCCAGAGGCTGGGGCTCCTGGGGGTCAGGGACTGAACACTAGCCGGTCTGGCCCGGCGCCAGCTGTCTAACAGTCCAGTGACTATTGCCTGGTACTTGGTGATTTGTTTTGGTTTTTCTTTTTCTTGTTTGCTGTTTTCTGAACACTCTGAGCCAAAGTAGATGTTCCAGAAATACCGATTGATTTATTCAGCCCTTTCCCACACTTACCAGTAATAAAATTCTGCTGTAAGGGGTAAAAATGTGGAAATGGGAGGCTGTAAGTCACCAGCTGAGGAGACTATATCGGGGCTCTCCAGCGGGCAGAGGTGAAAGTTGGAACCTTGTGAGTTTGTGGGGTCTGTAGGGGATGAGGGACGAGGTCAGAACCATAGGGAGTGGATGGAGAGAGAGGGAGGAACTGGTAGAGGAGAAAGGAAGGGAGCAGCCCGAGGGAAAGATAACCCCTGGAGGGAAAAGAGTTTAAGGCGCCTCCAGGGAAGACTTCCTGGAAGAAGGGGACTTAGTGTCAGGTAGGAGCAGGTTTGAATCCCAGTTCTGCCACTCAACCAACTAGGTGACCTTGAGCTTGACGTTTCATAATTAGTTTTTGTTTTGTTTTTTATTTTTATATTTTTGAGATAGAGTTTTATTATATCACCCTCGGTAGAGTGCTATGGCATCACAGCTCACAGCAACCTCAAACTCTTGGGCTTAACTGATTCTCTTGCCTCAGCCTCCCAAGTAGCTGGGACTACAGGCACCTACCACAACGCCTGGCTATTTTTTGTTACAGGTGTCATTGTTGTTTAGCTGACCAGGGCCTTCAAACCTACCAGCCTCAGTGTATGTGGCTGGCTCCATAACCACTGTACTATGGGTGCCGAGCCTAATAATCAGTTTTCTTATGTATAAAGTGGATATAATACACCTACCTGCTGGGGTTAGCTTAAGAACTAAATAAATTTATGCATAGCCCGAGCATAGCCCCTTTTCACAGATAACGGAGTGAAAATATCTCTTCACTCTGCTCAGCTCCCAGTTCAGCCAGAACAGTTAATCGGGTGAACAAAAATTGTCCCTCTATTCTCCTCCTAAGGTGGCTTTCAAAAGATTTACAGAGACTTATCGGTGCCCTTTTCCCCAGACTCTACACTTTCACCATTACTACCCTGACCAGGCTCCTTAGGACCGTGCTGGGACTGCAGGCTGGTTTTCAGGGTTCTCTGGATGCAGCTGATGAATGCAAGGGTCAGGGGGCACTGTCAGCCATCCACACTCGCCCCGTGTTGGCAGGGGACATTTAACATTTTATTTTTAATATTCTGGTTGTGCTGTTGCCTTACGAGGAGCTTCTGGTCATCTGAAACTCTTAGCCATCTACTTTTCTGAGATAATTTTTGGAGAGCAAAAGCACAACCTTCTAAAGTTTAAGCTGTCAGATTGCATAGTTTGATGAGTTTGATGGGAATTTCATGAATCTTTATTCTGTCCAAAGAGATCTCAGGTAAGATGGATTCCACATCCACAGGTAATAATCTCTGGCCAGGCATGGTGGCTCACACCTGTAATCCCAGCACTTTGGGAAGCGGAGGTGGGAGGATCACTTGGGCCTAGATTTCGAGGTTAGTCTGAGCAACATAGTGAGACTCCATCTTTACCAACCCCCCCCAAAACAAAAGACATGGTTTCCAATGCTCTTTGCCACCCTTCTCCAATCCAGTGCTCCCTTCTCGACCTCTTAAAGTGTTGCCCCCAACCCCAAGCTGCCATGACCTTCCAGCACCCTGCAGAGTGTAGCAATTTTCCCTTGATGTGAATGTTCCAATTTGTTCAGCTTAACACGGTGACCATTCTGGGCTTGTTTTGTTGAGTAGAACTCTCTCTGGAAGGTCATGGACCATGCTGAATTTGTATTAAGAATCCAGCAATTGCCCCAGTGATTTTTGATCCTACACACTAACTATTGCTCATTGTTTTCAAAGTGAAGGTTCGGGGCCTTGGCAATGACAGGCTAGAGGGGGCTGTCACCTCCATGGTCAGGCATCTCCCCCACAGCAGCAGACCTGTAGCAGGTGACAGATGAACAGAGCTTGAGGTCAAGCCCCAGAAACAGCGCACTTGCAACTTTCTGAGAAACATTACCCATCGGAGTGTGTCTGGGACTCAGCAGGGAACATGTGGTCTCCAGAGGGCTCTCCACCTGGTCACCTGCGGTGGTCACAACCCTGTTCAACGACTGTCTGCTTTTGGTGCCTTCTCAGCCTTAAATAAAGATGATTTATCACGTGAGACATGGGGTTTCCCTTCAGAAATTGAAAGTATAAAGTAACGAGAATACAATGAAAGGTTTATTGTCTTCAAACAAAATCCTGTCTAACTTCAGGGTGGTAGCGTTTGCATTTTGTTCACTGAGGGGAGAGTGGAAGGGGTCTAGGAACAGAGGTGTCCCCTAGAACTTCCTCTGGAACCTTTTCCTTCCCCAGCCAAGAGCAATGACTCAGCTAAGGCTCATGGGGTGGGGTGACTGCCTGTAACCCCACTGGACAGTGTACCTGTGCATGTGTGATCCAGCTGGGGGTTTCCTCCTCACCGGGGCTAATGGAAAAGGTGCTGCAATCTGTGGTGTCCACCATGGCAGCCCCAGCCATGGGCTTGGAGCACTTGAGACGTGACTAGTGCCATGAGGAGCTTTTAATTGTGTTTCATTTCAGTGGATTTTAATGTTAAGTAGCCACATGTGGCTGGTGATTGCTATATTAAGTTCAGCTCTAGACCACAGAACTATCATTTCCCTTCATTTATTCACCTACTGACTCTCTCCCATGTATTCCACAGTTCTTGAGGCAGCTTTTCTATGCCAGGGAAGGGCTTATAGCCTTACAGAGAGGTCATAAACCACAGCACCCCATGGCAGAAAACTTACAGTCTTGTAGGGGAAAAGGATAAAAAAGAAAGAGAGAATTTTGGTGCAGGGTGGGAAGCACCATAACCAAGTCACACAAGCAAGCATTCAGGAAGGAAGGTGAAGTTCTTTGAAGGGCATTAGCAGAGGCTTCACGAAAGAGGTGATGCTTCACGGTGAGCTCAGGTCACGGTTCTGAAGTCACCGACCTCAGCACTTGTCTTTAGAAGGAACAACTGTCCTTGAAGCTCTAGCTCTCGTGAGCCTCAATTTTATCCCTAACATAGATTTCAATCAACTTCTGGCAATCATACCCTGTTTTGGTATCGTCAAAAATTAATTGAGTGGTTAATTAAGCAAATGCAAACAGGAAGTGTGTTTTCAGCTGTTGCAACCTGTATAGCCTATGGCTAGGAGGAGTGAGAGTTACAAGAAATACCTGTACAGCTCAATAATGAACACCTGGGTGGAAAGGGCGTGGAGAGGGATTTAGCTCTCCTAACGAGCCTGAGAGCTCGCGAGATGAGAGCAGGGGTGAATAGGCAGTCTCTACCCCTGTGGTGTTGAGAGGCCCGAGATCAGCCTTCTATTAGGCTGGAGGAGAAGGCGGTCGGGAGCATGCGCAGTCTATCACGGACCTGCTCACTCTGACTCTGTCTCCCTTCCTGCCTGCAGAACGCCAGCACGGCGTCTCTCTGCTGAAGATCACCAAGCTCTGATAAAGACGAAGATCTATCTTTCTAAGAAGACTGCTTTCCTCTCTCTAACACTCTCTCTCTCTCCAGCTAAAGTAGACAGCCCTCAGGCATCGAAGAGAAACTGAACCTGAGCAAGGGAACTTAGCGGTCCGCGTCCGGAACCTAGTTAAGCCGGCCTGAGACCTGGCCAGTCCTGGGCCCTGGCAAGAAGTGTCAGAAGTGATATGTGACATTCAACATATATCGACATTCCCACAAGTCTGCGATGGCCATCTAATGTCTTTTTAAGGAGAATGGGCAACTGAGAGGACGGTCGAGGAGGGTAAGCTGACCGGGCATTCAGGAGGGTTTGTATAGGTGGGGCTTCAAAACAGATGGGAGATGTGTATTGTCTGAAGACCATTGGTCTATCCTTCTTCATTTAGAAACTAATCAAAAGCATGGTGACTTAAAAAGCAAGCATTTTTTGGCTGTCAAGATGGAATAACATTTAGTACGAAAATAAAATCTAGAATCGTATTTGTGTACTGCTCGGTGTTCTGGTTTTCTAGAGATTAACCTTGTCAAAACGGAGGAAGGTGGATTTAGCTTAAATGTCTAAGTCAAGGAAGAAAGGATTCCCTGACAACTCCCTGCCCTTCACCCAGGAACACTCCCGGTTGTGTTAAAATTCTTAATTTTAAAGGGAAAAGTCTCTAAAAAATGTATTCACAAAAATCCAAACAGGACGGTTCCTATGGCTTAGTGGGTAGGGCGCCGGTCCCATATACCGAGGGTGGCGGTTTTGAACCTGGCCCTGGCCAAACTGCAACCAAAAAATAGCCAGGTGTGTGGCGGGCGCCTTTAGTCCCAGGTACTTGGGAGGCTGAGGCAGGAGAATCGCCTAAGCCCAGGAGCTGGAGGTTGCTGTGAGCTGTGACATCACGGCACTCTCCCGAGGGCAATAAAGTGAAACTCTGACTCTACAAAAAAAAAAAAAGAAAGAAGGAAAGAAAAGAAAAATCCAAATAAAATCTATGCTTTAGATAATAGTATTATACCAATATTAATTCCCTAGTTCTGAAAAATGCCCCGTGATTGTGTAAGATCCCTTGCTAGCAGGCAGTGCTGGGTGCAGGGCAGATGTAGATGGGAATTCTGGGTATCATCTTTGCAGCTCTTCTGTATGTCTAAAATTATTCTGAAATTGAAGGTTTACAATAAATTAAAAAAAAAAAAATCAATCATTGGGTGGTGCCTGGGGCTCAGTGATTAGGGCGCTGGCCCCGTACACCGAGGGTGGTGAGTTCGAATCCAGCCCCGGCCAAACTGCAACAACAACAACAACAACAAAGCAATCATCAGAAAGGAAATACATTTAGGAAATAGACACACTAACGACACGTGTAATATAACTAAAAATCACGTATTTGGAGTCGGACATACCTGGTTTCTAATCAAAGCTGCAACTGATTACTAAATGCAATGCTGGGCAAATTCCTTCATTCCTCCAAGCTCCATGTTTTCATCTCTAAAACAGGAATCCTAATTTTTAATATGTATACATCAGGGGTTCCTGGGAGGAGTGAGAAAATACCAGCAAAGGGCTTATCATAGTACCGGCCCATAGTAAGGGAGCAGTAAAGGCAGGTTTTGTTTCTACTTTTGCAGAATAAAACAATGGCACCGACTGCTCCGTACCTCTTGATTCAGCCACAGCCGTATTCTGCAGCGCCCAAGAGCAGGATGAAGCTGGTATGTTCCTGAACTGCAAACCAGCGCAGCTATTCAGACAAGCCACACAGCCGGATAGATGTAGCAACCACAGAAGGTCACAACCTTTAACTCAGAGCTTCTCTCAATAATTTGCAGGGTTCCAGGCAAAGGTGTAGATGGAGACTCACATGCCACATGACTAAATAGTTTCAAGTTATCAATCAGGTTGCAAACTGCTAAACGAAAATCTGTTCTGCCCTCCTGCTTTGGACAAACGTACCTTCATGACCACTGAGAGTCAAGTTTTAACTTCTTAGATGTCTCAGAGCTGCCTGCTGGTTTGTGTCACACAGGAGAGCTGGTGGCTGGTCCCAGACCCTCTTTCTTCCTCATTCTCAGACTTCCTGGCATTGGGAGCAGCCAGGTGACTGAGTGTGGGCACCTCGGCCCCCCACCCAAACTCTCTCACTGCCCCACTGGCCATTGGCCACTCCCCAGGTCCAGCTCTGTGTCTGCTGGAGGAGAGACGCAGGGAGCCAGGCTGTGCAGTTCCTTGAGATGAGCGTGGGGCCACTGGGTAGACCTTTTGGAGCTCCCAGAATGGTCCAGGGTTGTCAGTGGAATGTCCCTTTGGCCTAGGGGCTGCTCATCAGGAGGGAGAGACACAGCCAGAGAGGGCCAAAGGGACACTTCTTGCCTGATTTGAGTGTGGTACTGTTTTCAGCCTTTCCTTAGAATCTGTCTGATGGAAATAATTCAGCAGAACAAAAGGCCCATGGGCACAAAGATGGTTATCACTTTGCAAAAACCAACCTAATGTGCAGCAGCAGGGCAATATGAGGACAGTGATGGTAACGCTATCCAGAGGAGGCATGCTACTGCTAACTGGTAGATGTGACCACTGTGGAGTGACATGGCTCATGTCCCTGTATGTGTATGCTAATAAATGAATGCTGGCAAGCATGTAAACATGGGCATGCCCGGGGGAGGCGGGACACGGAAGCCGGCCTGCAGACATGACGGCAGCCGCCTGAAGGAGGGTGCAGCTAGGAGAGATTCCCCTCCCCACATTTTCTCTTTCCTGTGACTGGGGAGAGGCAGGGACTTTGCAGGCACTGATGGGTAAGAGTTGGCTGGTTGGAATGGTGCTGTGCACACTCTACTCAGGAGCTGGGAACCTGCTACCCACCGCGCGGAGACAAAAAAGCACTGTCAACACTTACGCTCCCTGTCTGCCTGGGGTGGAGGTGTCCTTAAGTCCTTCTACCTGGGAGCCCTTTGTTGCTACTGTCCTTTCCCCAGCTGCCAGAGACACCCAGGAGCCAAGGGTGCAGGGTGTGCAGTGGTTACCCGTGATGATATTCCCTGAGCATGTATCACACACCAGGAATGGTGTGGGCCTCGCCTCACCAAAACCTCGCAACAGGCTGCGAGCGTCAGCGTGGCGAGGCTTGGAGGCACTGCGGGCTGGTCCAACGCCACGCCCTTGGGAGGCAGAGAAGCCAGACTTTGAAACTCTGTGCTCACATTTGGACACATTCACTGGGAAATCGGACGGGCAAAGCTCTTCTGTCCTCCACAAAGTGCTTCCAGGGCCCCAGGGGCTGAGGAGCCCCTGGGACCCTGGGACCCTGGAATAAGTTCATAAGACCCCTGAATAAGTTCATAAAGTAATGTTTGCTAGATGTGGGGGAGACTTAGTTCCAATAAGTGAACAGCGGCATTTCTGGGCACGGGACTGTCTCCTGGGTTCTAACAGTGAAGACACAATTGTTATTTAATTTCCATTTTTTAAGAGTGAAAAGAAGGCCCAGCATGGTGGCTCATGCCTATACATCTGGCACTCTGGGAGGCCAAGGCCAGGAGTTCCAGACCAGTCTGAGCAAGAGTGAGAACCTGTCTTTAAAAAAAATACAAAAATTTAGCCGGGCATGGTGGCAGGTGCCTCTAGTCCCAGCAACTTGAGAGGCTGAGGCAGGAGGATTGCTTAAGCCCAGAAGTTTGAGGTTGCTATAAGCTTTGATGATGCTATTGCACTCTAGCTGGGCAGCAGAGTGAGACTTGTCTCAAAAAAGGAAAGAGTGAAAAATTTGGTAACTGTCCATGGAAGGGAAGAACTGATTAGAACGTGGAGCAAGGGTGGCAAAGCCGGCCTGCTGCTCGTGCTCACGTGGCGTGATCTAAGGGGGAAATGTGAAATAGTATGAAATTCAAGTCTCCCTTCCTGAATCTAATAAAGCTTTATGGGCACACAGACACACTCCTGAGCACGTGCACTGCGCCAGCGCGGGTGAGTCGTCGTCAGAGGCCGTGCAGCCTGCGAAGCCACAAACGTTCACTGTCTGGTCCTTCCCAGGAAGCTTTTGCCAACCCCTGACATGGACGAAGGCTACTGGACTAGTTACTGGGAAGGAACTGAACCCAGAACTCTTGCTGAGTGTCTTCTAGATGCCAGATGTTAAGCTCAAGGTTACTTCAAATCCTACAAAGAACATATTGTCAATTCCCTGAGCAGAGCTGGGGTATTAGTTGAAGCCTTAAATTGAAATTCTTACTTCTACGCCATGGCAGGGGAGCACAGCAAGGCCTCTTGAGAAATGTGAGTTCTAACAGAGGCAGGCAGTGTATTTAGAGGCCTTGAATACTGAAAACATACAGTGCGTGGCTGGCGCCTGTGGCTCAAGGAGTAAGGCGCCGGCCCCATGTACTAGGGGTGGCGGGTTCAAGCCCGGCCCTGGGCCAAACTACAAAAAAACCCAAACAAAACCCAAAACATACAGTGCACCCTCCCTAGCCCCCCCACTATGTACAGCAGAACCTCCCTAGCTGACCACCACTTTATTTTCTCAGACCACACACGCACCACATGTATATTATCAGTTCAGCAGGCCTAGTTCCTTGTGCTGACCACCTCTGTATGTTGACCAGTTTGCTACAGTGCCCGGGGCAGTCAGCTTTGTTCTCCTGTAATTCAAAACACATAACAATACCGAATTCTAAAATGAGCGAAAATAAGTTCAACCAAGTTCTAACTTCCTCCCTGACAACTACACGCTTTCCTAAAATAGTACCATGTTTTTTGGTGCCCCTGCTTTGCCGTACCCTAAATATACACTTGATCTGTCTGTTGGGTGACGAAAAACTGTCTGAGGTTAGGTGACAGAGGAGGAGTCCTATAGCAGGACAGCTGCCCTGCGCGGCTGGCACGGGGAGCCCGTTCTTTTCACCAGGAGAGAAGCCGTCCCCGAGGAATCTCCTTCTTGTACAAGGACACAGAATACATATACTCAAGAAACCCTAGGGCACCTGAGCCCAGTGCCTGTGAGACTTCTTTCGGCCTCAGATCTATTTTATGATCAGAGGTGTCCCTTCAGCAGTGGTGAAGGCTCAAGCCCCTATTTTTCTCTTCTAGCTACTGGGTCACCTCCTCTTCCACCTCTTTCTAGCCACAGTGTTTCAGGCAGCTCACGCACGGCTCTCAGACTCGGCTCCACATCTGTGAGTTCAGAGTCACACACTATTCTTCCTCTATCAAAAGGGCATTCGGTGTTGCTTTCAAAATGGCTCATTGTGGTCGGTCAAGATTCATTATTTCCTCCTGAATTTCAAGTACCCACATAAACTTGAATCATCTCACCAGAATGGGAGAGATGGGCAGGCGGCTGGGTCGGTTCGGGAAACCACATCCTTCTCACCACCAGGGACCAAAAACCCTGGTTCCATCTTCCACTTTTATCTTCCTATCGGTGAGGCTGGAACAGGTGAAAAGGGTTCTGATGGGAGGAGGCTAAACTGGAAATGCTTCCCGTAATCAATCTCAAGACTGAAGTAGCCAGAGGCTCACCTTGTGCCCAGCTCCAGGTAAATTACAGCTGGATCGAACAGTTAAATAGTAAACCTCTGGAACAAGTAGAAGAAAAGGTCCAGCCCTGTGTACCCTCAGACAGACTCTTCCTGGAACTCCGTCTGTCCAGCGTGACGCCCTGTCTGCTGGCTTTTTCTGGTCTCTCTGGCAGGGCCTCCCCAGCATCTTCAGCCCGCCCACCCGCCCCCGTGCCCCTCTGGTGGGAGTCCTTGGGATCTCAGGTTTTTCTGCTTCTCCTTTGAAGTCCTATGTGTCCATCCAGTCCGTAGCCTTTGATATAATTCTTTGCTGCCAAATAGCTCCGTGTTTGTTCCTCAGGCCTGTAGAGGGTTATAGGAACAAGGAAGTGACAGAAGAGTGACAGGGGAAAAGGGGGAAGGCTGTACGGGTGTCTGTGTGCATGTAACTTCTGTGTGTTCAAAAAAAAATGCGAGCTAAGGGGCAAACAATGTTGGGAGGGAAATGTCTCCAGCTAGTACATGGATGAAAGACAAAAGAGTTGATACTGTTGATGTAAAGAGTTTATAAAAATAGATAAGAAAAACAAGAGGGCACCAGGAACTGAACAGTCAAGAAGCGCGGTGAGAAAATGCTCAGAAGAGAAACTATAGCTGGGCACGGTCAAGCTCTCAGTCACAGCAGGAATCAAACCAAAGCAAAACAGAGCTCAGAGACACACATTCAATTCTGAGAGGAACAAAGTGCAGGACGTTGTTAAAGCTGTGGTGGTTGAAGGGAAGCGAAGCAGGTGGACTGGCTGGTCCCATCGGAGACCGATTTGCTGCCTTCGATCCAGCAGTGGTGCTATGGCTCACACCCTAACACAGTCATCCCACAAGCCCCAAAGCACACTTCTTAGAAATCATCTACGTAGAAGGAGATTAGCGAGTTATCTTTGATAAATTCACTGGGTCTGGAATTTACCAGACTTCCCCTGACAATAAGAATCACTCGAGGTCCTTGTCACATACATAGGTCATGTACAGTCTTTCTCCCTGGGAAAGTGCATTCAGTAGGTCTGGGACAGCACCCGAAAGTATATATTTTTAAAAGGTGTTTCAGGCCATTCTCATCTTCAGACAAATTCAGAAAATAGTGACAAAGGAGATATGATGAAATGCCATCCCAAGGTCATCAAAGCTCATGTGTATAATGATAATATAATTCTGTAGAAGAATACCTATGACATTTAAGCCCAAGAATACCCAGTGAAATAACAGCCTATAAAAGTCTATGAAATAGTGATCTATTCAACAAAGAAATATCTATTGAGCACCTGCTAGGTGCCAGGTGGTGGGGAGACAGGACAGGAAAAAACTCTACACTTGTGGAGCTTAAAGTCTAATGAGAAGACAAATAATAAAATTAAAAACAAAAACCAAAAACAACCTCCAAAATTCCATACTTATCTAACCACGTGGTGATTACCACCTTACACACGTGTCTCCTTCCCTGGGTTGAAGCTGCTGGAGAGGCCGAGAGCTCACTCAGCTTGGTGTCTCTTTACGTTGCCGATGCTGCTGTAGCAGCTTAGGAAAGAACAGGGTTTTGAAGGAAGGAGTGTGTTGCATGGATTTGGTAAAAGAATAATAAGAGGAGCAGCGGGGAGTTAATAAGCATCCAGAGCAGTCACTGAACTCTGTACAGTGGGGTAAAAATAGCTTCTTTAAGATGACCTCTGGGTGAACCACTGGGGCACAGCAGCCTTGGTCTGGAGGGACCACGCAAGCCTCCAGAAGCTCATACTCCAGGGCAGAGCTCAGAGCATCCACTCCAGATCCAGCACTGGTCTAGACCCAGGACACAGGCCCAGGGGAGAAAAGAGGGCTGTGTGACTTGACCTCCCCTCCAGCAAGAGCTTCAAATTTAGGCTTTGGGTCACCTCCAGATGAGGTTACAAATACTTCAGAGACTCCTCAGAAGGCTAGCAGAACAAGTTTAGCGTTTATGCTTGTGCATCACGAATGGGCTGTATTGCCTCTGGATGCACTGTGAATATTTTTAAAAATAAATCATATATTTTCTGGGAACCAGAGTAATTACATTGAATGATATGCAGGTCTGACAATTAAGCTCATGAACTCGTCCTAGGATACCTGAATATCCCTACGGTCACCTTGGGAAACTGTGCACCAATGCCAGCTCCTACTTCACACTTCAAAGCAGTTTTGGAACTCTTTTTCTGGAATGGCCATCAGAGCTGTCATTGTATTATTCTTGATGTCCTAAATGTCATCAAAATATCTTTCTTTTGGGCGGTGCCTGTGGCTCAGTGAGTGGGGCACTGGCCCCATATACCGAGGGTGGTGGGTTCAAACCCAGCTCTGGCCTAACTGCAACGAAAAAATAGCCGGGCGTTGTGGCAGGCGCCTGTAGTCCCAGCTACTTGGGAGGCTGAGGCAAGAGAATCGCCTAAGCCCAGGAGTTGGAGGTTGCTGTGAGCTGTGAAGCCATGGGACTCTACTAAAGGTGGTGACAAAGTGGGACTCTGTCTCAAAAAAAAAAAAAAAAAAGTATTTCTTTCAATATTTCCTTTATCTTCAGGTAAGGAAAAAAGTCACCGGGGGCCAGATCAGGTGAGTAGGGAGGGTGTTTCAATGCAGTTATTTGTTTGCTAAAAACTCACCACAGATGGTGCCGTGTGAGTGGGTGCATTGTTGTGATGCAAGAGCCATGAGTTAGTTGTTTGTGAAAAGTTCAGGTTGTTTTTGTCTAACTTTTTCACACAACTTTTCTGGCACTTCTGTATAGTAAATGTGGTTAACTGTGCTTCTAGTTGGTACACATTCATAATGAACAATCCCTCTGATAAGTCAAAAAAGGTTGGTAACACTGTTTTGACTCTTGATTTGGACAGATGGAACTTCTTTGGTTGTGGAGAATTGGCTGACTTCCTTTATGCAGTTTGATCTTTTTTTTCAGGGTTGTATTGGTATGCCCCAGTTTTATTGCCAGTGAAAACACTGCCCAAAACATCATCCTGCCTCTCCAAAAGGTCTTGGGAAAATTCAGCTCCCTTTGCTTTTGTTGAGCTCCTTAGCTTCGGTGAGCTCTTTCAGGACCATTTTTGCACACACCCTTTTCATGCCAAGATTTTCAGTTAAGATTTTCCCTTTTTTCTATCAACGTTTACTTGGTCTGCTATGCTTCTCACAGTCAGCCAATGATTCTGACACACAAGTCAATGAATTTTTGTGATGTTTTTGTCAGGTTTGTTGGTGACTGACTGTCTTGACTTCTCTTCATCAGCGACACTTTCTCTCCCTCAGAAACCTGTTTAATCCATTTGTACACTGCTGTTTTCTTCATGGCATTATCCCCATAAACCTGGACTAACATGTCCCTGATTTCATTTCTGCTCTTGCCAAGTTTAACAAGACATTTAGTGTGTGTTTGTTGCTCTAATTCAAACTTCAACATTCCCAAGGTGGTACACATAAACACGCAACAACAAAGACAAACGCCACTCAGCAAGACACTGCCACGTGTTGACACCAAGCCAACGGTGAGACACTGACATGCCAGGGTTATGACACCTTACCGATCGCTTTGTGTAGTGCTTTCAAGGTAAGTGGATGGTGGCAAGTTTGCTAAATTAATTGTCAGACCTCGTACTTGGTTGTTGTAAACATTTGATATATAAGCTATGGTAATTTTTATAATTTTACGTTGGCCTTTCTGCCTTGTATCAAAACATGTATTGGAATCCTCAAACACTAGAAGTGGTTTAAACCTGTCTCGACTCGAAAGGTCACTCCAGGGCCAGAATGCTGCTGATTCCCCCAAGCCCCTGCACAGGGAGCTGGTGCTGTTTCCTTAGGGTGTCTCTGGGCAGCTCCTCTGCAGTGCTGATGGCTCCTTTTCCACTTCCCAGGTCAAACAGGTGCCAGTAAGGAGAGAAGTTGCAAGTGAGGGAGAAATGTGGGACTCCCTTTCCTGGTGTCCTACCAGGGCGCTCAGAAGGACCAGGAGCCCTTGACCTGTCTAAGCTGTCTGGGTTCCCAGTCATTTGCTTATCCTGAATACTTTCATTGGAGTTTTAGGAAGGGCAGTTTACTGGTGTGGGACAGATAGCTGAGTGCCTGAAACCTGCCCTGCTGGTCCTGTTTCATGGGGAACTGGCCCAGGGCTGCCAAACATGCAACGGAGCAGGTGCATTTGGCCATCCTTAGGGCCCACTGCAGCCCAGAACATCCGACATTGACACAGACAGCTCATTCGCCCAACGGCAAACACTGAAGTCACGTCTTTCAACACAGATGCTCCAAACTGTGCATGTCCAGGTTGCATTTGCCGAATCCCATCGGCCCTCAGCACTGCGTCCCTCTTTCCTCCAAACTCTCACTGCCCCAAGTAACATGTCTATAATAATCCTGCACCAGGAGTATCTCAAAAGATAGCTGCAGAGGCCACTATTCTCCCAGGACAGCACACGTACACCTTCGGAGCACTTGGAGGAATTAGGGAGTAAATGAATGGCGGTTCTGCGAATTGCTCAGCCCTCAGAATGCCTCACTGTGTGTGGGATCTGTGCTCTTTCAGGATCATTCCTATTAAACTGAACTTCTCATGCAAATACCTCTCCAGCTGATGGGGCTGTTGCAGTAGGAGATAGGATCGGAAGTGCTGTGCAAACACATTTCCTGGACAGAGTAAGCTCCTTGAAACTCAGTAGTCCCCTACATAATCAAACAGGAGAAGAGGTCCTGAGTGTTCTGTATAAATTTAGAATATGGACCAGCAGGGCCTGGCTGTGTACAAGGTTTTGGACAAGAAGCTCTGTGTCCCGGTGGCTTGGATGGGGACGGGGAAACATGGACAGAGGAAATGCTATGGGGAAATGCTATGGCTTGCTATTCTGTCCTCTCTGCCCTCTGCTTTTCCAAAAGGTAGGCTGAGCCGGATGGGACAGCGTGGAGAGTTTGGGATGTCTAGGCCAGATGTGCGGTGGATGCAGCTCTCGACGCATACGCTCCGCGTCCCTGGAGAATTTTCCATGCTTGGGAAAATTCTGTTACAATACTCTCAGAATCGCTTTGTGGAGTGAAACACAACCCCTACGTTAGTATTTATGTAAGGTAATATTTTAAATATCAGAAAAACATAAACATTTAAAAAAAACAAGGTCAATGGGACAGGTTGATGGAATCGAATTTCTGCTTGGTGCTGTTTTCACTACTTGCTGTCAGAGCTGAGTTGAAGCCTGATGTACAGGCAGCGTCCAAGGTACAAACATCACACAGACGTACGGCTCACACTTATGAACGGAGGCTATCATAGGTACATAGCTAATAGGTACATGTTCCTGTTTCAACTGACATACAAACTCGATTTAAGAACAAACCTGCAGAACCCACCTCATTCATAACCTGGGGACTTCCCTTAGGGCATTGCTTCCGCTTTCTGTAGCTGACAGGAGGGAACCCTTGCTTTCTGAGAGTAAACTGGATTTCCAAAGTGCCGGGGGACCAGTCTATTTACAAGAACATCCGGGCCAGCAGAGTGCTAATGAGGGGACTCCAGCCCAGGAGGTTGACTTCACTAGTTCCCTCTGGTCCGTTTCAGTGCCAGTGAAGCAGATAAACACCGTCTCTGGTGGAGAAATCTTTAACCAGGGTGTGCATCGGGGTCACCTGGAGGGCTGTTGCCAAAGCACAGCCCCACCCCCTAGCTCCAGCTGAGCTTTCAGCTTCCGGTTAAGAACCCAGGTCTCATGGGACTTATTTATTCAAAAGCTTAGGATTTTACGCAAAATCCATTGTGATAAAAACAGGCCTTCTTTGGGGAAACCAGTGTGTTGCATACCATGGTGGGACTCTCTCTCCCGGGAAAGAGAAAAGCAATAGGGTCACCCCAGAGACACAGAGCCAGGACCGCCGGAGGGCCTTGGTTTTTCCTTCAATCCTGAGAGGGAAGGTCGCAGGGATAGACTGCAGGGAATCAAATGAGTTAACATGCAGCCTTTTAATTAACTTGACATGCCAGATAACGAAGCCATTACTAAGCGAGAGTTTCTTAATTGAAAGTGAAAAAGGAGATTTGTTTTATATTTTCAAAATCATCTATAATGAGCATTACTAATTTTATAATCAGAAAAAAAATTTTCATGAACAAGTGTCTGGCTATTTTGAGCTATTAAAGGGGAGGGTGGGCCAGGCTCAGTGGCTCACACCTGTAATCCTAGCACTCTGGGGGCCTAAGGCAGATGGATCGCCTGAGCTCAGGAGTTGGAGTCCAGCCTGAGCAAGTGTGAGACCCCATCTGTAAAATTAGCTGACCACTGTGGCAGATGCCTGTGGTCCCAGCTACTCAGGAGGCTGAGGCAGGAGGATCACCTGAGCCCACAATTTGAGGTTGCTGTGAGCTATGACGCCGTGGCACTCTACCTAGGGTGATAGACTGAGATTCTGTCTCAAAGAACAAAAAAAGAGAGAGGGCGGACAGCCAGACACACAGCTGAGCTCCCTGGGTTCTCATCTCCCCTGGCAGCCTGTGCCTGGTGGTCACGACAGGCCAAAGGTGGCACGGGCAGCTCCCTGCCCACCAGAGGAGGAGGTGAGATGAATGTTTTTGTTTGAAATGCAGGTGCTGGTGAGGCTCCTGTGTCTGATGGCTGAATGAGGTTTCCTTCAGGCTGACTGGCCATGGCTGGTTTTCTTTACCTATTGATGTGTCTGGAATCTGTTTGCAGCTCAGCTGGCCCAGTTCTCTTGGGGCAATTGGGTGTCCTAGCAGATGCAACACTGGGAGGACAGTGGCGCCTGTGCCTTGAGAAGCCACACACCACGTGATGGGACAGAGGCACATATGGTGGCATGATTCCAGCCCCAGATGTGGCTCCCGCTGGAACAGTGGAACCTACAGTTGGAAAGTGCCTCCTCTGATCACAGGGCTGTGTGGACAGTAGTATCTGTGCGACTGTGAGTGGGAACAGCTAGGGTCATCTATGGCCTTGCCTCTGCTTGTCCTATTCAACAGGGCAACACCGTGCACATTCGATTTTAGACCCCTCACTCCAATACACATGGCATGAAACATCTGCTTCCAAGCACCGGGGCTTCGTTTTGCCATTAGTCACCCCATATCTCCCCAGCACCTCTGCTGACTTGCTTCCTTTCTGCTGGGGACTGTATCACGTGTTGCACAGGGTGCCTTCCCTAGTTGTCATGCTAACTCCATTGAACATGGGGCATTTACTGTCCCTTCGGTGGAAACTGAGACACAAGGTAGGTGGTTTGTTAGATAAGGAAAAAGGTTGAGCAGAGATTTCCTACATAAGCCTGCAGCCTCTGAGGAAAGATGAGGCAAGACAACCCACAAGGAACCAACACCAGGCTGAAGGAAGCCGTGTGCTCGGAGACACCCACGCCCTCTGCTGGAAGATGACAGGGTAACCACTTTCGACTCTGGGTACGAGGTTTGATCGTGGAGCCTAACTGGATGGTAAGGATTATGAAAAGAAAATTAATAAGGGACCGTTCAAGGTGAAGTCATAACAAAGCAGGTGGAAACTGAGATCATAACAACTGGCATTTACAGAGCCTGGCTATGTGCTAGGCACAGTGGGAATCACTTTAGATAAATCAATTCATTTAAAACAAGTGAACCATGGAATATTATGCAGCCTTAAAGAAAGATGGAGACTTTACCTCTTTCATGTTTACGTGGATGGAGCTGGAACGTATTCTTCTTAGCAAAGTATCTCAAGAATGGAAGAAAAAGTATCCAATACTCAGTCCTACTATGAAGCTAATTTATAGCTTTCATATGAAGGCGAAAACCCAGTTATAGCACAAGAATATGGGGAAAGGGGCAAGGGAGGGGAGGGGAGGGGGGAGGTTGGGGTGGAGGGAGGGTAATTGCTGGGGCCACGCCTACGGTGCATCTTAGAAGGGTACAGGCGAAACTTACTAAATACAAAATACAAATGTCTTCATACAATAACTAGGAAAGTGCCCTGAAGGCTATGTTAAACAGGTTGATGAAAACATTTCAGATTGTATATGAAATCAGCACATTGTACCCCTTGATTGCACTAATGTACACAGCTATGGTTTAACAATAAAAAAAGAAGAAAAGAATCATAATAATAAAAGAAAAAGGAAGAAAATAAAATAAAATAAAACGAGTGAACCCTATTATCAGCCTCATCTTACAGGGGAGTGAATGGAGGCATCTGTGGAAAACTACGGACATCTAGAGTGGCAACAAAGCCCATGAGCTTAAAAAGATTTTCATGTAATAGCTAAATGATGATGATAATAATAAGAAGAAGAAGGTGGAGGAGGGAGGAGAGGAAGAAGAGGGGGCGGAGGCATGGGAAGAAGGGGGAGGGGGGAAGCAGGGGGAGGGGAGGAAGAAGGGGAGGGGCGAGGCAGTAGGTTGGGAGTGGTTTCTGGAGTGCTTCAGCTGCCTCTCTAGGGAGTGTGGTCTCTCTCCTACTGTGTTAGTTGACCAAGCCAGCACACAGCATTCCTGCTCACTCCTTGCTTGGGAGCATTTGAGACGTTTATAAAAAGTCGTGTGCTCTTAGGCTCAAAGATGCTCTGGAGACAAGAGAGTCTCCCTTCTTCAGTCACTTCTTCCTTTTCTCAGCTCTGAGTTTGATGTTCGATGTTTTCCCAATTTCTGCAACGACAGGAAAATACCCTCTGCTTGTTGTGCAGTTTGTTGGTCACTTGGAGGAAACGTATCCCAGGTGGGTACCGGGGGGCAGGCTGGAGGATGGAGTGGAGCACAGCTGGGTCTCAGAGGGCAGGGGCAGCTCACCCACAGTAGCCATGGACCCTCGTGCAGCCCTGGTCTTCCGTCCTGCAGTCAAGGACGCTCCAGTGAGGGGCTGCAAACTTAGCCCACTTCCCTGGGTGCCTTCCAGCCTGGGAGGTTTGTGCCAAATCTGACCCAGGAAGGTGCTGAAAATGTGTCTCTCTCTGTGTGTGTACTGAAACATAATTTAAAAATTAAGGATTTCCTCTCTGGTGGGATTTTCAGTGCTGGTGGGAATGAGGTGGGAGAAAGAAGCTACATTTTTGCCTTTTAGGGAATATTTGCCTGATTGGTAAAATATAATTATTGCTCCTTTGCCAAGGTAGGTTTCATTAGTATTTACTCCTTACTGGAAACAATGAAAACTGTTATTGAAAAATATAAGATCACAAGGCAATTAAAAATCCATGTTCCCAGGCCAGGTGTGGTGGCTCACACCTGCAATCCTAGCACTTAGGGAGGCTGAAGTGGGTGGATCTCCTGAGCTCAGGGGTTTGAGACCAGCCTGAGCAAGAGTAAGACCTTACCCTCTGCTAAAAATAGAAAAACTAGCCAGGCATTGTGGCTGGTGCCTGTAGTCCCAGCTACTCAGAAGGCTGAGGCAGGAGGATCCTTTGAGCTCGGGAGTTTGAAGTTGCTGTGAGCTACGATGGATGCCACAGCACTCTACCCAGGGAGACAGAGTGAGATTTAGTGAAAAAAAAAAAAAAAAAATCCATGTTGCCTGTGTTAACAGCACAAGGAGATTGTCCTTCTAGGTTTCTCCTCAATAAGAAGTTATTTAAAAATAAAATGCTTTCTAGGTCTTTCTTGCCTAAATCCACGTGAAGAATATTAATAGCCTCGTGTCTATTAAACTGTCCCTGGCCATTAGGAGCTGGCATCGAACTCCCTGCTTTTTGCTGACTGCAGTGCCTGATGGGGGTTTGTCCCCTTCCTGAAGTGGCCAGTGCCCACCCCCATGCTTTGAGGATCATTTACTAGAAATTGTCTAGTATAGGGAAGAAAGGCACCAGGCCTCAGCAATCACATCCCCACACCCCTTCTATTTTGTGGTACAGGGACATCTAAAGAGAAAATGAGTCTGTTTTAAGTGCTTAGAGCACCCTCCCATCATTTCCATAATAATTTGGCATCAAGGTCTTCTGGTGAAACTTCAGCCTCTGTAACTTCACAATTGGCTTTGTATCATCGCAGGAATTTGTGCCTCTGAAGTTGTTAGTAACTTTCTACTGCAGCAATAAAGCAGTAGAGTCGATTTCCTGAAGTTAGTTCCTGTGCTTGCGGGAAGCGCAGTTCTGATAGGTGAATGGAAGGTGTCTGTTTTGGAGGGCTGTGAAAATACATCTCAGCAGGAAACCTTAAATCAAAGGCAAGCAGGAAGTCAACACATTCTCATCTGGCGCGTTTGTCCTGGTTTGTGATCGCACATTTATCTGCCTGCGATCAATGCTAGTCTCCTCGCTAGATTCCAAACTCCCGAAACCTTTTCTGTTTCTGTTACCTTGACCTCTAGCGTCCAGGCAGTGTCTGGCACGGGGGCACTCTCTAAATACCTGTAGAAAGACTGAGGGAAGGGAGGACAGAAGGTAGGGTGGGGAGAAAGGAAGGAAGCAAGAAAATAAGTAGCTAGTGGAAGGATTTTTTCATAAGTGTCCTGTCCAATAGTATATAGGTTTACTTGCAATCTTTTCTCATATAGAAAACGGAGGTAAGTGTTATGATCTCAATAGTTGTTTCATGCTATTTTCCGACTCAAGGTTATTTTGTGTAATGCAAGGGATGCCCCTGCCTTGGGCCCACGCTTTAGCACAGTGGTTTCTACCTTTGTGGCTCCAGGAACTGGTTTCATGTAAGACAATTTTTCCACAAGGCCAGGCGTGGTGGCTCTCGCCTGTAATCCTAGCACTCTGGGAGGTGGAGGCATGTGGATTGTTTGAGCTCATGAGTTTGAGACCACCCTCAGCAAGGGCAACACCCTGTCTCTAAAAAAAAAATAGCCAGGTGTTGGTGGCTGGCATCTATAGTTCCAGCTGCTTGGGAGGCTCAGGGAAGAGGCTCCATCACTTGAGCTCAAGAGTTTGAGGTTGCTGTGAGCCATGACATCACAGTGAGTGGCGACACTCTACCCAGGGTGACAGAAAGAGACTGTCTCCAAAAAAAAATTTTATTTATTTATTTATTTATTTTTCCTATAAAAGAGGATCTGCCAGGAAGCAATGATGTGACTAATGGGGAATGGCTATAAATACAGGTGAAGCTTTGCTGATCACCCACCACTCACCACCTGCGGTGCAGCCAGACTCCTAACAGGCCACAGATGGGGGTGGGGAACTTTTTGGCACCAGGGACTGGTTTCATGGAAGTCATGGAAGACAATTTTTCTAGGAACTAGGGGTGGGGGAATAATGGGACAGGAGGCAGTGCTCAGCTGGTAATACTGCGCAACCTGCTTCCTAACAGGCTAAAGACTTGTACTGGTCTGTGGCCTGGGGGTCTGAGACTACAGCTTTAGAGGGTCTCACTCCTGCTGTCCTCTGGCTGTGCCCCTCCCCAGAGGATGAAATCTCAGTGGGACTTAAGCCCATGTCCCCTTCCCTGCCCTAGTGTCTGTGTGGCCCTCTCCTGAACACTTCATCCAGGATTTCTAGGGCAGGTGTTTGTATCCCAGGCCCAAGGGGTATCCTGGGGGTGACTGCAGAGGATAGGGCATGGATAGAGCTGGGGTGTTTACACACACATGCTTGAGACCCTCTTTTATTGTGGAATTGAGCTAAAGTGGAGTGGGTGAGAAAAGGGGAGGTGAGAGTCATGTCTCAAAACAGAAGCCACCTCTCCCTGCATGACAGAGCCCCAGGGGCTGAGAGCTTTATACTCTAACCTGGCATTCCAGGTCATTGTGAAGGTCTGTTTGTCAAGATAGGAGCTTAGAACCCCTAGAACAGTCCTGTTCAACAGCTGATAGCTTGATTTGTAACTTTTGAATATTTAGCATATGTTAACGTGGGCAAACGTTAGGAACACACATATATGCACTTATGTATATCTATGTGTGTACATGTATGTATATGACTTGAACATTCACCTGTCACACAGTAACCTTGGTGACTAAAAGTGGAGGAGGGCCCTGACTTTGGACAGCCTGGGTCTGTCTGCCATTTACCAGCTAGACCCAGTTTCCTCAGGGCGAAACTGGAGCTGATAGTACCTATTTTGCCGGATTGTTGAGATTAATAAGAGGACTAGCGTAGTCCGGGAGGAAAATAAGTGCTCTATAAATATTATAAACTAACACGTTTCTTCTGCCCTTTCCACTTCAACCATGAAAGCAGTTTCTTGTCTCATTAAATAATATTTATTTCTAGGCCAGAGATTAAGTCCTCCGTGTAGTATTAAGAAGATAAATGCCCCTATAACAAACTCCCCTGGCTCCATGGTCCTCTGCTAAGCGGTACCGACCAGTCACAGGTGCCTGCCTGTGATCTCATCAGCGCTGTCTTTCCAGGTCCCCCGTTGTCTCACTATTTCATTCCCAGCCCCGCCCAGCATTTGCTTAAAGGCTGAGTATCTACTAGTCTTACAAGATGTTGAATCTTTCCTGAACTTTCTATTCTGTTGCCTTGATATCACTCTGTTTTGTTTGTGCGTCCATTGGCATAGGATGTGTTTTCATGGGGATTATATAAAATATTAGTTAGAAATGATTTTATAAGAATTAGTCTCAGGCGGCATCTGTGGCTCAGACGAGTAGGGTGCCAGCCCCATATGCTGGAGGTGGCGGGTTCAAATCCAGCCCCGGCCAAAAACTGGGGGTGGGGAGGAAGAATTAGTCTCATCTGAACATCTCATCTATAGTTTCTGTCTCTAATCATTACTCACTCATATACATTACATATACATTTTTTACCTGGTCTGAGAACTAACTCTAATATTGCATATCTAATATTTTAGTTCAGGGGTTCAAATGGGCTTTATTTTAAAACATACATGCCAATTTTAGGCTCTTCGTAGCATCCTTGCCAGTAGTTTCCCAGGTTTGAGACACAGTTGTCCCTTGATATTATAGGTAGATTGGTCCTAGGACCTCTGCGGATACTAAAATCCAGGAATGCTTAAATCCCTTATGTAAAATGGTGTAGTATTTGGACAGCCTACAAAGTGCATAGATTTCTCTGCGTACTCTAAATCATCTCTGGATTACTTGTGATACCAAATACAATGGAACTGTGTAAATAGTCATGATAAAGAATTAGGCTGTCTTGTTTTTAAGTTTGTGTTGCTATTTTTTTAATTTAATTTTTTTTTTTTTTTTGCAGTTTTTGGCCAGGGCTGGGTTTGAACCCACCACCTTTGGTATATGGGGCTGGTGCCCTACTCCTTTGAGTCACAGGTGCCACCTGAATTTAATTCTTTACAAATATTTTCAAGCCATAGTTGGTGGAATTGGTGATGTGGAACTTGTGGGGAGGGAGGGCCAACTGTACTAATAATGTTTTATGATACAATTAAAATAAACATATAGTAGTTAAACCAAAATAGGATGGTCTGTGTGTTTGTCAAGGCCACCATTGGTCCACCTGGGGAGAACCCCTGTCTCTGTACAATACCGTTTCTCTCAGTACAGTTTTTCAGTTTGTTTCTGTAAGTCTTTCCCTAAATAATATCTGAGATTCTACCATTAGGGTCATGCCCCAAAAGCCCTTCCTTTACTCCAAAATTATGAAACAGTCACATGCATTCCATTCGGTTCTCTGATTTCATTTCTAAAACTCAACTCCTTAAGCCACCTGGACTTTACTGGGGTGTAGCTGTGAGTTTAACAACAACAACAAATCCAACCTGATACACTGTTTCTAAGAAGCCGGTTATATTAGCACCATTTTGGAATAATATGGTTTTACACACATTTTAGAATTTTAATAAATAAGATTGTAGATTTGCTTTATTTTTTAATTTTATTTCTTTTTGAGACAGAGTCTAACCATGTCGCCCTGGGTAGAGTGCCGTAGCATGACAGCTCACAGCAACCTCCAACTCTTGGGCTTAAGCGAGTAGCTGGGACTATAGGCGCCCGCCACAATGCCCAGGTATTTTTTAGAGAGAGGGTCTTGCTCTTACTCTGGCTGGTCTCAAACCTGTGTACTCAGGCAATCCACTCATCTAGGCCTCCGGAGTGGGATTATAGGCATGAGCCACTGGGCCTGGCCCCAGATTTGCTTTATTAAAATAAAGATTCTATTATTAGCTAAAATTTCATAGCACTTTGACATAATTTTTATTGTTTTAAAAAATGTATGGAAAAAACTTTATCATGAAAATAAACTGTAGGATGGTTCAAAGTTATTCCTAAGACGATTCATGACTGTATTTCATTAATTAGCATGTTGATGTTTTGGGTGATGTTTAATACAGACACAAAAGTTCTTTAGGTTATAAAAGTATTGCTTGCATTTTTAAATGAAAAGTTATGAGAACAGAGAAGTTATGATCGAACAAAAGATATTAAAAATAGTAAAGAAAATAGTATTTTATAATACTATTTTAATATAATACTAGTATAATATTTAATATAATTTAGTATAGTATTTTTAATAGTATTAAAAATAGTAAAAAATTCTTAATAGTTTTCTGAATGGAAAATTATCTCCTTTTTCTTTTTTTTTCTTGAGATGCGGTCTCACTCTGCTGTCTGGGTTAGAGTGGTGCAGTGGCTAGATTGGAGCTCACTGCAGCCTTGAGCTCTTGGGCTCCGGAGACCACACTGTGTCTGTCACTTATATAAGAAGGCTGGCAGGAAAACTCCCATTACCAGATTATATCTACCCCTTGTGGCAAAAAGGAAAGGCCCACATTAGTTACCTGCTTAAGTAACTCTCATTGCTATTTTACAGATGAGAAAACCAGAGCTCAGAAATTAAGTGACTAGTTGAATGTCAACAGATGGAAGAAAACTCAGAATGTCACCACTCACAAATTCACAGAGAGAGAGAGAGAGCGTGCACATGGGCAGGGAGGTGGGTCACACCATTTTCAGGCAGCTCTAAGCTTAAGAAAACTCATATTTTATTCCAGTATCTATCTTCCAGAAACATCTATCCATGTTCTGAGTTATTTAAATATTGGAAAATGATCAATTCCCTGCATTGTTTACTGTCCCTCCATTAGGATCGTTTCAAACCTCTATTTACTGAGCGCTTGGCTTCAGGAGGTACTTTGTCTCTTATTATTTATTATTATTATTATTTTAATCTCATCGTCAGCTTCAACCCCGAGAAGCAAACATTTTTAGCCCTCTGTCTAAAATGCCATAGTTCTTTCGATTATCTGACATCAGGATTTCGAGCCTTTCACAATCCTGTCTTTTTATGCACACATTTTTGTTGGACAAACTCAGTTGACGTCTGGATTCAGGAGTCACTGGAATCCAGTGCTCGCTCCAGCTCTTCCTAGAATGTGACCTGAGAAAAGCTAATTTATATCCGTGATAATGCATAAAGCATGGGGATGCTGTGAGAATTAAAAGAGAAAGTAGACGGTGTTCAGCGTCGTGCCTTCCTGG
This sequence comes from Perodicticus potto, assembly GCA_963574655.1. NCBI lineage: Eukaryota > Metazoa > Chordata > Mammalia > Primates > Lorisidae > Perodicticus > Perodicticus potto. Next base: position 23,852 of record CAUYRH010113057.1, on the reverse strand, counting down.
GCCAGGCACATCGTTATTTTGTTTAATGTTTCCACTGCACCGAGGTCTAAGAGCACACAGCTCCAGCGCCTCCTTTGTCCCTCCCCCAAGCGGGGTTCAGTAGTTGCTGAGACGCGCTGCTCCCCAGCAGGCTCCAGTTAGAGAAAGAACACGGGGAGGAAGGGGGAGAGAGTAAGTCTCCTGCCACCACCCACTTCCTTATTTCCTCCCTAGATCTGGGGAGCAGTTCTCTCAGTAGCTTCTTGGGTTCCACACCAGCAATACTGACTTGCAGCCGCAGCAGGGGCCCCACCTGTTCACTAGCTGGGGTACCAGATGTCCTTAGACTCCAAAGCAACAGAGTTGCATTTCTTGTTCTGGCCTTGAGTTTGCCCCCTGTCAAATGAGGGTGCTGGACCACAGAACTCCCACACATCCTGGGCTTCTAATCTTCTGTTGTTTTTCTCAGTTTTATAGCTGGGGTTCAACCCAAGACTTTGGGAAAGAAAGGAGTGCACTGAAAAAAGGAACGCTTGAATTCAAACCATGTATTTTATCTCTGCTAAGGAAGAAGAAACGGTATCTTCTTCCCGAAGATTCTGGGGTTCCAGGCTCCTTGAATTATCATGTGTCTGAGAAATTTTTGAAATTGTTTTCTGTTGTTCTTATTTCTGTCTGAGGTTGCAGAGTGGTTATTACTGATTACTAAGTGATGTTCAAATTTTAGAAGTCAAACTACTTTAGTGGCCCATAAACATGGGTGCTAGGATTAGCGTCAGACTTTTTCTTTTTCTTTTTCTTTTTTTTTGCTTCTATTATAACAAGTATAGGGTAGGAAGTACTTATCATTTTATTATGCCTTTTAACACTAATTTTTGAAACTAAGCACATATTGCTTTTAAAAATTAATTGAATAAAGATGTATGCTCAAAACTTAAAACACGTAAGAATGTGAAATGAAAATAAAATTGTGACCCCACTACTTAAAAAGTAACCATTGTTAAAATTTCGATGCATTCCTGTCCTATGAATTCACTCTTTCCAGTGCTTGTTGAGTGTTGAGTAACACACACATGCAAGTGTGCACACATACATATTCCTTGTCTCTTTTGTTCACTGAACATAAGGACACCATTTCCCGTATTATTAAAATACTTTAAAAATACATATGCGTGTCCCATGTGTTATATATCACACACGCGTTAATAATACAAAGACAACAGAAGAATATCGAAAATCAAAGTGCTTTCATGTCCCCTCACACATGTGATTCTATAATCCCGTGTGAGAAGTGGGGCTGGAAACATTTTCAACTTCCAGCTGAGAACGCAGAGTTCAGAGACAGGAAGGAACTTAGAGTTGTTTAAAATCACAGGCTGAGGTACCACTTACCAGCTGTGTGACCTTGGGCATATTAATGAATCTAAGATATGTTGGGCCTGAAGCGGCTATCATTTTATGGGGTTCTCTGGGAATAGAATACAAATATGATATTTTGAAAATTTTACTAATTTTATGTGATCCTATAAATGCATTTACCAGGATCTCTCCTAGGGTCTTGGAAGAGCCCTTGTTGAGTGAGGTGTCCTATAACTGAAGCTTCATCTGCTGAAAGGTGAATTTGCCTCTGTTTAGGCCAGCAGTTTATTTTTACCTATATGATGGGAATAATAAAAGCACTTGCCTTGGAGTAGTTGTAAGGATTAAACAAGATACTGTATTGAAAAGCATTTGATAAACTGCCTGGCACATAACAAGTTCTTAATATTACCTGTGATTAATTTTATTTAAAATTATGTGACTGTGGCTAGGGTTGTTTAAACTGTCTCCCAGAGGCTGACATATTCACGTACATACTCGAGAAAATTACACCTTCAAGACTTTTTCCTCACTCATTCATTTCATAACCATTTATTGCGTGCCTGCCTTGATGCGCTGTGCTAGGCACTGGTCTCCCTTCTCACACTTCATTCTTTGGAAGTATAACTCAGATATCCTGTCTTTGGGAAGTTTTCCCAGGACCCTAGGCAGACTCCTTATCTAAGCCCTTGTTCCGCTGTGTGACTGGGTTTGGACGTGACTAGTGTTTCAGCAAAAGGAACCCCCACTCCCACCCCATTTGCTCATTTCTGCATCATCAACACTTTTCTCTGTGACTATAATAAAGTATATCTAGGTGCTCATATAAGTGCTCGGTAACGTTAAATGAGTTGACTGAAAGTGCATGTGTTTCCACATGAGGATTTTTATTTCTTCTGCTAGCTCTTTAATTTGCAATAGGAGGCAAGATGTTTGCACTGTACTCTGAGACCTCTAGAAATAAATACCAGCTTGTCTTATTGTTAATCTTATTTTTGTGTGATAATTTTACCTCTTCTTACTTTATGACAACTGAAATTCTCTCTTTTATTACCCAAACCCCATTCTGCAAGCTTCTTTCCTATGCTAATAAAAAAATAATATGGCCACATCCCTGTCAGGAACTCTTTAGGGAATGTGTCTTGTATCAGGAAAAGTCATTAAGCTCTGGGGTCCTAAAGGAGCCTGGGAAAGTCTAGCCAGAAACTATGGGTTTAGGGTGCATTATGCATTCAAAAACAGAACTGGACTTTGCAAGTTTTGTGGCATTTTGGCTTATTAAAACCATTACTTCAGAATTAAAATTTCTGCACGTTACTTTCATAATAGCAGTCAAGTGTCAGAGAATGCCCTGACCAGTCAGTCATGGACACAGGTGTCTACAAAACAAGAAATGGCTGTGAGAAGACAGGAAGGCGCCAACTACACTGTCCTGATACTCAGTAATTTATGACAAGCTACCTTCTGCTATCATTGTCTATCTTGCTAAAACAAACCCATGATGTAGGGGGGATGCTGGGTACTAATCTGTTTTTTTTTTAAACTGCCAAAGTATTTTCTTTTATTCATAGCTTTTTTTCCCTTGTTTTTTATTATATCATGGTTATGTACATAAATGTAATCATGGGGTACAATGTCTTGGTTTTACTAATCTGTTTAAAGACAACACTGAGGACCGCTGGGTCTGGGAACTAAATCTATCAGACATCATAACTCCCTTCCATACTCCCAGGCTGGGCCTTCGATTTTTGTGGGTGTCTTCAGAAAACCATGCTGATCTCTGTATAGTTTTTACTGCAGGGTTCTGGTGTCTGGAGGGTGAGCAGGGCCACACAGAATGTCTCTGGCATGTCAGGATTGGCAGCGCCCATGAATTGCTATGGCCATACCCTTCAGGTAGGCTAAGACATGTGGTTTCATTGTGCAAGTGCAGTACCTGCCTTCACCATCCAGCAGGGAAGAACGACATGAAACATGTCACCCTGGGGAAGGAAGAGTTGCACTCCTCAACCCAGGGACCTCCTCTGGAGCATCCCATCTTCTAAATTTAAATAAATTTCAGGATTAACCCATCTGAAATATTATCAGTGCAGATGTACAGGGCAGGAGGACAACAGGTCTGAAAATACTTATGGCCTAGCACAAGCCAGTTCACCTCCCCAGCCCCGGGAGGGAGGGAGGCTCCCACACCCCATTCACCTGTGCACAATTCCTAATCGGCTGAGGAACAACTTTACCTCCATCATGTTTATTCTTTTAAAAAAGAAACCTCCGTAGGCCCAGTTTGAAGGCTGTTAAATTCTTAGAAAACAGAGCTGAAAGGCCAGAAACTAGCTTGTTGTGTTAACCACCTTCCCGGTGAGTTTTCCACCTGCTTTCTGTGGGTAGGAGGCTGGGCCCCCTCTGTGGCCCTCTTCAGTCAGGACCCTTTCTTTATTCAGACCCCTCCACCTCGGCAAGAATCTTCATTTTCAAATTAGTTTGGATTTCAAAGTTCATGCACTGGGTCTCCCCTTCAAAAACAAACAAACAAAAAAATACAGGAAAATCCATGTTGGTGCGCTAAGTGGTGGCTTTCAAGGAGGCTTCAGCCCCATCCTCCAACCTGCCTCTTCCCCAAGGCATGTTCCCTTTTAAGAAAAACGCACCAGGCTCAGCGAAGCTGACGCAAACATCCCGAGGAAATAACCACTGCAAGTGGCTTCTAAACCTCATTTCCCTGAGGAAATAATCAGCACCTCTTCTCCGAGACAGCTCCAGGTGAGCGAGCGGAGAAGGGAATCACCTTTGTGTTACTGAAAGTGGAGGCGTTGGCTGTACTGTCTTCTGATTACTAAGTACGCCCGATCCGTTGCCACATTTAATTTCCAGAACAACCTACACGGTGGGTAGGGCAGGTATCATTCCCCCCATTTTACGGACAAAAAGGCGAGGCCTAGGGCGCTCGCTCCCTCCTCCGGGTCACGCGGGGAGCCCTTATGAGAGCCTCTGCCTTCGCAACCCGGGATCACCCCGCCGCACCGCGAGGTCTCCTACAAAGCCCATCAGCAGCTGCGGCCACATGGCCTCATTGTCTTCAGCAAGCGTCCCGCTGCGTGGACGTTGGCCCGAACGCCCTGCAGAACGGCCAGGGGCGGGGTGCAAGGGGTGCGGTCGCCAGCAGGCTCCCCAAACAAAGGAGGGGAGCGCGCGGGGCCTAAAGGAGAGTCCGCTCCGGTGCGCGGTGGAGGGGGATGCGCGCGGAGGGGGCAGCCTGCACCGCCCGGCCCTCAAAGCCGCCTTTCTTTTCTGCCAGGCTCGGGGGCCGTTCCTGGGAGATCCGGGAGGGGGCGCAGCTCGCCTTCCCTGCCCACCGGTCCCATCGCACCCTCCCTCCGCCGCCACCCCCACCGCGAGAAGCGCACAAAGAGCGGCGGGGCAGCTAGCGAACACCTCCTGTAGGGGCGGGGCCAGCGCGCGCACCGCAGCGTCCGCCTTAAAGGGACGGCAGGCGCCTCGCTCCCACTGCGCATGCCCAGCGGTGGGGCTGGCCAGGGGAGCAGCAGGCGCGCACGCCCGCGCTGCCGCTGGCGCTAAGGCCTGCGTCCCCGCGGTGGTAGCGCAACGCTCCTGCGCGTGTCAGCCCGCGGGGTCTCGGCCCGCGCGCTGGGCTTGTGCAGGACCCTAGTGCCCAGCATTCCAGAGGTCTCTGGCTGCAGGGCGGGCCAGGCTCTCGCTGAAGCTGGCTTTTGGCTTTCAGATCCGCAGTTTCAGGGCTACTTGGGCGAAGTGCTGCCCGAGGGGACAGAAATGCAGGCGCGGGCGCGCGCGTGGCAGTGTGGGCGGGCGTATGCCTTTGTGTCTCGTGCGCTCCCGCGCAGGTGGGCGCCCGTTCCGAGAGTCACTCTGCTAGTGAGCCCCAAGACCTTGAGTCCCGTTTTCCATGTTCAAGGGCTCAGCCGCCCTTTTGGACAGACGACAGACCCTTCTAGTGATATATTTGGCTACACAGATGGTTTATTTGGGGCCGCTAACGGGACTTTCTAAGGACCGCTTTTTCAGAGCCGTGCCCCCAGCATCAGAGTTAGGCGCGCGTTTTTTTCCCCTCCATCTGGCAAGGGAGGAGATTTGGGGATAGCGATTGTCCTCGGTTGATAGGTACATACAAGTGTCCGGAGCTTGCCAGTCCCGCATTAGACAACAAAGAGGGGCGTTAGCGGCGGCGGGGGAGGGGCGCGGCCGGGGGGAGGACGGGGCGGGCTGCGGTGAGCGCGGGGGTTGGGGGTGGCGCTCGCTCTCGGCTCGCTCAACCCGCGGCCTTCTCCCGCCCCCGGCCTGGAGCGCGCCAATCGCCTCCCCCAGCGATAGTGTCAGTAGCATTGTAGTGTCAGCTCCCGCCGGTGACGTTGCGCCTCCCTCGTCCCCCTCCGGAGCCGTCTGGCTGCAGAGGCTCAGTCAAGAGGCGGGGAGGAGAGGAGGAAAAAGCGCTGAGTGAGGGCGGGCGGGCGGGAGGGAGGGAGGGAGTGGAGGAGCGGGGAGGGGCTCCTTAAAGAAACGCTGCTGTCGCTCGCCTGCTCGCTTTTCGCTCGGCATTGTGGCCAGCCAGCCGGGCACTCGGGGGGCACGCGCGGCCTCCGCTCGAGCTCTGCCCCCACCCCACCCTCCAGCAGATCTGGGGTGGGGACCCAGGCGGGGGCTCCTGCAGCCACTGCCCAGTGAGGACCGCAAGGAGCGACCTACTCCTCCGGGCACTGAGAAAGGAGCAACGGAGCCTTCTGCAGCCGGCCGGCCTCCCCGCCCCTGACCACCCGCTTCCCGGCTGCCTTTGTGGCTGCAGCTTCTCTCGGCCCCTGAGCCGAGGACCAGCGGGGGCGCGGCGCGCACGGCCAAGCGATGCCCAGCTCGCTGTTTGCAGACCTGGAGCGCAACGGCAGCGGCGGCGGAGGGGGAGGCGGCGGCGGCGGCGGCGGCGGCGGCGGCGGCGGCAGCGGCGGTGGAGAGACCCTGGATGACCAAAGAGCCCTGCAGCTTGCGCTCGATCAGCTCTCCCTGCTGGGGCTGGACAGTGACGAGGGCGCCTCTCTGTACGACAGCGAACCGCGCAAGAAGAGCGTGAACATGACCGAGTGCGTGCCAGTGCCGAGTTCCGAGCATGTCGCCGAGATCGTGGGGCGGCAAGGTGGGTTCGGTAGGGATGGGGAGCTGGGGGTCGTTGTAGGGTCTCGGGCCACCGCCTCGTGGGGAAGGCGTGTGCAGGTTTGGGAACTGCGGCGCGGGGAGCCTTGGGGAGGGAGGAAGAGCCGCGCGATGGGCCGGGGCCCCAGACAAAGAAAGTGCAGGCAAGCTGCCTCCCAGAGCCGCGCCGCTGCTAGGGCGGGATGCGCTTTCTCGTGCTAAAATCACTGCCTTCTTCCCTAGCGCCCCCAGCCTAGCCCTCCCGCAGAAAAGATACTTTAAATATAAGATGCTTGGGGGAGGGGGCCTTTGATCAGTCCTGAAGGAGGGGGAAGGAGGTGGAGTGAGGATCGGATGGGAGGAGGATTCTGGATTTCTGCAAAGCGGAATGGAGCCCAGAGGAGGAACAATGGGTCCCGGGACTCACACCCTCTCTCCCCAGTCCAACTGTTCGGAGGAATCGCGGCTGCGGCTGCCTTCCCCGAACCCCTTCGCTGTGTTTTCAGGGAGAACGGCGCGCCCAGCTGGATCCCAGCGGCATCTCCCCAGATGACTTTTCTGGGATTCTTGGGTTTGGCTCGGGACGACTAAGGGAGGGCTGAGCAGCCAATGGGCTGTTCCTCGAGCGCCTAGCGAGTGGAACCCTCTGCCCAGTCGGTGGTGCTGCCCGGGGTCAGGGAGGGACACGCCCCCTTTCCACCCATCTCCAGTCGGGCTGTCCTGGGCGCGGGCTGTCCCGGATCTCCGCGGTTAACCCAGGATAATGGGCGTGTCTGTCTGTCTGTCTCTCTCTCTCTCTCTCCCATTCCCTCCCCTGCACTTCGGCTCCCAGGTTGTAAAATCAAAGCGCTGCGGGCGAAGACCAACACTTACATCAAGACCCCGGTTCGCGGGGAGGAGCCAGTCTTTGTTGTGACGGGCAGGAAGGAGGATGTGGCCATGGCTCGGAGGGAGATCATCTCCGCTGCCGAGCACTTCTCCATGATCCGTGCCTCCCGCAATAAGAACACCGCCCTGAACGGTGCGGTGCCCGGGCCGCCCAACCTGCCCGGGCAGACCACCATCCAAGTGAGGGTGCCCTACCGCGTGGTGGGGCTCGTCGTGGGGCCCAAGGGCGCCACGATCAAGCGCATTCAGCAGCAGACGCACACGTACATCGTGACGCCCAGCCGGGACAAGGAGCCGGTGTTCGAGGTGACCGGCATGCCGGAGAACGTGGATCGGGCTCGCGAGGAGATCGAGGCGCACATTGCTTTACGTACCGGCGGCATTATCGAGCTCACAGACGAGAACGACTTTCACGCCAACGGCACCGATGTGGGCTTTGATCTGCATCACGGGTCCGGCGGGTCCGGCCCGGGCAGCCTCTGGAGCAAGCCCACCCCCAGCATCACGCCCACCCCGGGCCGCAAGCCCTTCTCCAGCTACCGCAACGACAGCTCCAGCTCGCTTGGCAGCGCTTCCACGGACTCCTACTTCGGTGGCGGGACCGGCGGCAGCGCGGCCCCCACCCCGCGTCTGGCGGACTACAGCCCCCCTAGTCCTGCGCTCAGCTTCGCGCACAACGGAAACAACAACAACGGCAATGGGTACACCTACACGGCGGGAGAAGCCTCGGTGCCATCCCCCGACGGCTGCTCCGAGCTGCAGCCCACTTTCGACCCAGCTCCTGCCCCCCCACCTGGGGCACCACTTCTCTGGGCCCAGTTCGAGCGGTCTCCGGGAGGCGGACCTGCAGCTCCGGTGTCCTCTTCCTGCTCTTCTTCGGCGTCTTCGTCTGCTTCGTCGTCCTCCGTCGTCTTTCCCGGGGGTGGCGCCACTGCGCCGTCCAACACCAACCTGGGGCTGCTGGTGCACCGCAGGCTGCTCCCAGGCACCAGCTGCCCGCGCCTGTCCCCGCCTTTGCACATGGCCCCGGGGGCCAGCGAGCACCACTTGGCTCGCCGGGTGCGCAGCGACCCGGGCGGAGGAGGCCTGGCCTACGCCGCCTATGCCAACGGGCTGGGGGCACAGCTGCCGGGCTTGCAACCGTCGGACACGTCGGGTTCCTCCTCGTCGTCCAGCTCCTCCTCCAGCTCTTCCTCCTCTTCCTCCGGGCTGCGTCGCAAGGGCAGCCGCGACTGCTCCGTGTGCTTCGAAAGCGAAGTGATCGCCGCGTTGGTGCCCTGCGGCCACAATCTCTTCTGCATGGAGTGTGCCAACCGAATCTGCGAGAAGAGCGAGCCCGAGTGCCCGGTCTGCCACGCCGCGGTCACTCAGGCTATCCGCATCTTTTCCTGAAGGCTGTGCGCAATGGCGCGCACAGTGAGGGGAAGGGGACCACCCCGCCCTCCCGCCTCGCTCCCCAGCGCCTGCCCCCTCCCTGGTGCCCCACCTTCTCCTCCCCGCACCCCCACTCTGAGATCCGAGAGGAGCTTGGGAAGCTGTAGTATCCACTCATTTTCCAATTCTAATTTGTAAACAAAGGAACTCGCCAAGATATCTGCAACAAGAAGACTGTAGCCTGGGAAACCTGTGAACCGCCTGAAATGCATGCTCTATAAATAATAGGAACGGCGACGTTCTAGTAATGATAGTTTTTACACTGTACTTAATAGGAAGCTTCCAAAAGAAGAAAACCCCACAAGTTTTCCATTTTCTTAAAAGTAGGGAAAAAATGGACACTAATTATGATGAAGATGATAATAATAGTGCCATGGGATGTGTGGAGTGCTTAGCGTGTCCCTTTGTGGGTGGGTTCCTACGACGCTCATTCTAGACCACAGTGGCTCCTTTTTGAATGTTTGTGGAAGGGCCAGGAGTTCCTGAGAAACCAGGGCACTGCAGCTTTATTAAAGTTAAAGAAACTGTAACATATCTCTTATATATTAAAAACGTTTAAAAGTTTTAAAGAGAAATTGCATTAATACAGATTGAAGTATTTTATTCTTTTTTGACTTGAAAAATTATATTTCATATTGCAAAGATGTTTACAAGTATTTTAATTTAAGTTCAGTGAACTTTTTTGTAGCTGGGTTAAATCTTTTTATTTTAGTATGGCCTTATGGCAAAGAACACTGTATTATTTTAATAATCACACAATTGTGACGGAATTTCAAACCATAAAATGTGTAATGTTTTGAGCAGTATTCTGTTGGGATGGAGATTTTATAGGTTCAGACAAATCTTCTAGATCTGCTTCACCCAGCATATTTTCTATTCAGTGATATAAAGCATATTTTATTCTATATTATTACAAAAAATGGAAATGTATAAACATGTCAAAAGGAACTGTTGATGCTTTCTAACATTTGTATAAATAGAATTCAGTGCAAGTTACAAAAATTCTGTTGCACCACTATAGTTTTAGTATTTCTATTTTAATACATTTGTTTACCACTTGTTTATGTATATGTAGGTGACGTTACTTGAGCTTAAATGTACTTTACTGAGCAAAGTTTAAAAAACAAAGTATATTTTATTTTATGATAAAGGGCCTTTAACCTCATGGTCAAATACTAATATTATATTTGCTGAGACAAGATTTGAAATTGTATCAAGAGTTTTATTTTTCTGACATTTAAAGTTCTACATAATAAAGGTAAAACTTAAGTAATGGTGCTACTTCATTTTTTAAGTATTTCTATATAAATAAAATATTGAAGAAAATCTATCTTGTGTGGTGACACTTTTTTAAAGCCTCTTGGAATCACTTTTAAATGATGAGTTAAAATATGTAATTCCCAGGCATGTTATGTGGGTATTTTATCAATAGAATGAACTTTGAGAAAAATATAGAGTTGTGTTTGTCTGGGTACCAGTATTTTTATTATTTTTGTGCAAGTGTCTATTACACGCAGTAGGCATGGTGCCTAGGGCCCGTGATATTTTTAGGACTTCGGGAAAATTATAAGGATAAAAGGAAATTAAAACTTTCAAAGGAAATGTTAATTTTTAGCCTCATGAAAACTTAGTCAATTTTGCCTGAGACATTAAGAAAATAAAGTATTGAAGTATTTAAAGTTACATCAAAAATAAAATATAATGTGACTATGGTTACTGAGGAAGGGGCCCACCAAGGCAAAAGGGCCTTCCTAATGGCCCAGGAAAGTCTTAATTCCACCCAGGTTGGGCCCCTAGCAGGTGTCCTCAAACTTTTTAAACAGGGGGCCAATTCACTGTCTCTCAGACCATTGGAGGGCCGGACTATAGTTTAAAAAAAAAAACTGAACAAATTCCCATGCACACTGCGCATATCTTACTTTGAAGTTAAAAACAAAAAAAAACGGGAACAAGTATAATTCACACCAAGGGCCCCCTGGTGGGTCTAACCTGTGGGCCTGCTCTGTGGCTGGGAGATATTGGTCTGTGCCTTGTAGTGAGTTTCCAGTGAGAGAGTCACGAAGAAGGGATGACAGTTTTTGCTTGCAGAGGACCTTGCTGGATTTGAGCACTGGTCTTAATAGGCTTCTGCTCCTAGGGCAGGCTAATTGGTGTTGACAGGCTGCGAGTGTTAGCTGTTTGTTGTTGTTTGAAGGAGGTTTTTGTTTGCTTTTGGCAGGCTACACCTGCTCCCTGGCTGTGGGGCTTTGTCAAGGAAAGGGGCCATGTGCTTTCACTTGACCTGAACTCTGCCTTCTGGAGAGTGTTTAGGAATGACCAGACCATGCCACTGAATTTCCAGCAGACTTCCTGGCTGAGCGGCCCTTAGGGAATAGTATTTGACCAGAATGTGGCAGGTGTTCATTTTAATCACAGCAGGTGAATTCAAAGAATGATCATCTTGGTGGTCTCCCTTTTCCCTTCTGTGTTTTTATTTGGTAACTTGGTTCCTGCCTACGTAAACCCTGTTGTGTTTGGTTTAAATGACTCTGCGTATAGGCAGTAGGCAGGCCTCTGGGTGGGAAGAGAAAAGGGAGTGGCCCTGCTTGGAAAATTTCTGGCATCATCTTCAACTCTGGAAAGTTCCCAGGCAGTGTTTACCCCCTTTGCTTCTCCCTCAAGGACAGGAGGTTAGCTGAGGCCTGGCAAGGAAAGATGTTACCAAGTCCAAGTCCCCCTTTCCTTCAGCTGTCTGGAAATGCCTAGAACGGAACCAAGATTCGTTTTACACTTTCTTTAGTAATGCAACTTTGCTTTTCTGCTCTAACAGTATGATTACAGATGATGCGAGGAAACCCACCTCAAAGGTGCTTACACATTCTTATAAGATTTTACTGTGGTCCACGTGCTGCTTTGGAAAATGAAAAAAGATCAGATTTTAAGGCTGCGGACATACCTTTTGGTGGCCTATATTTCTTCACAGTGAGAGGTTTTCTTTTCTTTCTTTTTTTTTTTTTTTTTTTTTGCAGTTTTTTTTTGGGCTGGGTTTGAACCCGCCACCTCCGGTATATGGGGCTGACGCCCCACTCTTTGAGCCACAGGCGCCGCCCTGAGAGGCTTTCTTTGTTGATATGAAGTTTGGGGATATGTATAATATTATTAGCATGAGGCTTCTTAAGAGGAGAAACTGCTCTCTAACATGGGTTTCCTCAGCTAAGCCGAGGCCCCTGTCACCAGCAGGGAACGTGAGCATGTGCTGGTGATACTACATATTAGATGGCATTAGCTTTGGGTCTTATGCCTTTTGTCCCATACCCTAGGTTTCCCAAGGACTCCTGTGGATGTGACTGCTGATTATGGAGGTGACAGTCCTCCAGCTGGAAAGAGGACAGGTGCTACATTCATGCCTTCCAGCTTCTCGCAACTTCTTTTTGTACTTCTCTACCTCTCTGTAACCTGTCTTTCTGAAACAACAAAATACCAGCTAACAGATGCCTCTTCTCCTAATTATTGTTCCGTGCTTTCTTCCTTTTTGTAGAACAGTGGTTCTCAATGTGGTGATTTTTTTTCCACCCTTCCCTGCCTAGCCATTTGGCAATCTCTGGTGACATTTCTGGTTATGAAAATGGGTAGTGGGTTCTGGCATCCAGGGCATCGAGGCCAGGGGTGCTGCTGGACATTCTACAACGGGCAGGGCAGCCCTACCATAGTGAATTACCTGGTTCAGGGTTGGGAAACCCTGATGTGGGCAAAGTAAATGTATCTTCTCTGCTCTTCATTCATTGCCTTGAAAGTGGTGGCATTATACTGACATTTAAGCGCCTAATGGCTGTTCCTCAACGGTGTCTGGGATTGTCCACTATCCAGTATAGGTCTAGCTACATCAGAAACATTGTGGGGCAAGTTGAGGCTGATGTCTGAGCACAGGAGGTCACAACCAAGGGCTCTTTATTCACCAGAATAGCAGACTGCACTCAATTCATAATAATAATAATGCATACACAGACTTGCATTTCCATTCTCTCCTGGGATCTTTTCCACAACCGCAAGGCAGTCAGCCCTGACATTTTAGTGTCCCTATTTGCAGTGAAACAAACACTACTTGGAACACAATCCCAGCCCCAGGCTCAGCCCCTGGTTTTCTAACTGCAGTTAGTGCTCTTGCCCTCCTGTCCGGTTCCCTGAGCCAAAATTTATAGAGCAGCACTCACCCTTCTCCAGAAGGGCCTGCGCCCATAGCCCTCCACCTTTTCCTATTTCGTGGGTCCCTCTTATCCTATCAAAATTGGCTCTTGGGAAAAGCTCTGGTATCTTCAATGAATTTCAGTGTCTAAGTGATGCAGAGCTTTTATCTCTTAAGTCTAACCTCTCTAAGAAATATGAGCAAATCTGTCCCCTCTCAGGGTGGTTTGGAACCTGCTGGCTGAGGCACTGGCTGGTGCTTGTCCTGAAAGCTTTATGGGGCAAGGTAACTTGGGAAGAGCCGGATGCACTCATTCACTGTGACCTTAAGAGGGTCATTTCCTTCCTGGCTATGGAACAAGGGCCTTCCTAACACTGGACCCTGCGTCCCTTTGCCTGCTTTCCTTCTCTAACCCAGTCAACGTCTGATCTGGTCCCTCAGTGATGCTTAAAGTGCTAATGGTTCTCTTCCCTTGCTTTTAAGACCAACCTGCTTTCCGGGAGGTTGAGTGAAGGAGAATTAGACGTAAGTCACATTGGTCCAGTGGATGTCAGCACCTATTTCTATAGTTTAGCAGCCTCTCCACTGTGCTAAGGGGTTTCCAGTAGTCTAGCTCAATGGGGAAGGGAGGAGTAAACCCATTTAAAAGATAAGAAAAGTGAGGTAGAGACAAGTGAAATGACTTACCTATGGCCACACAATAAGTGTTGGGTTTAGGCTTCCAGCCCTGATATTTTTACTGCTCCATTAAAAATGGATTTTATTGGAGGCATTTCTTGAAAAAGTGAGCACTCATTTGTCACAAAATAGTCAACCCTAAGAAGGATGTTCCTTTTTTAGAGATGAATGGAACTGATTTGAAAAGCAGAGTTGGACCCAGTTGCTGCGATGCTCCCAGGACGCATGAGGAGGGCCGGCAACTTGAAGAGCACCTCACGGGAATGGGCGTCTCTGTGATATCAGCTCCATTGCCTTGCCACCTCTTGACTGCCTTGAGACCAATTCAACAAGAAACATTAGGTTAATTCTGTAATATATCCTTCTTAAGGAGACAAAAGAATAATTACCATATGATGAGAATGAAATGAAGGAGAATTTCTCTTTGAAGAAAAGCTCCATAAAAGGCCAGGGCCGTGGCTCATGCAAGTAATCCCAGCACTCTGGGAGGCTGAGGCAGGCACATTGCTTGAGATCAGGAGTTGGAGACCAGCCTGAGCAAGACTGAGACCTAGTCTCTATTAAAATAGAAAAATTAGCTGGGTGTTGTGGTGGGCACCTGTGGTCCCAGCTACTTGGGAGACTGAGGCAAAAGTATTACTCAAGCCCAGGAGTTTGAGGTTGCGGTGAGCTTTGACACCTTGGCACTCCACCCAAGGCAACAGAGTAAGACTCTGTCTTAAGAAAAAAAGTTCCAGGCTCGGCGCCTGTAGCCCAGTGGTTACAGTGCTGGTTACGGTGCCAGCCACATGCACCAAGGCTGGCGGGTTCAAGCCAGGCCCAAGCCAGCTAAACCACAATGACAACTGCAACAAGAAAATAGCTGGGTGTTGTGGCGGGCGCCTGTAGTCCCAGCTACTTGTGAGGCTGAGGCAAGAGAATTGCTTAAGCCCTAGAGTTGGAGGTTGCTGTGAGCTGTGAGACCACGGCACTCTACTGAGGGCCACATAGTGAGACTGTCAAAAAAAAAAAAAAATCCATAAAAATGTCACATGAACTAATTTGGCCTGTGACTAAAAGAAGCCAAAACTCTGACTTGACTGACAAGTGAAATGTAGTCAATTATTTAGTCTCTAGAATTCCAACCACCAGGCTTGACTGATTTTTTTTCTCTCTCCTGTTGACTTCATTTTCTGGGGAATTTCTTAGAATTATAGAATCTGGGCATGATCTACAAGCCTGCCCAGCCTAAGTCATTTTCAGTGCTCGTCACAACTATAGCACATGTTTTTTTGTGATTTTTTTTTTTTTTTTTGAGACAGAGCCTCAAGCTGTCGCCCTGGGTAGAGTGCTGTGGCATCACAGCTCACAGCAACCTCCAACTCCTGGGCTCAAGCGAGTCTCCTGCCTGCACCTCCCAAGTAGCTGGGATTACAGGCACCTGCCACAACACCCGGCTATTTTTTGGTTGCAGCCATCATTGTTGTTTGGCGGGCCCAGGCTGGATTTGAACCTGCCAGCTCAGGTGTATGTGGCTGGCGCCTTAACCCATTGAGCCACAGGCGCTGAGCCAAGATGGCACGTGTTTTCATGGAAGGTGTGGGTGAAACCAATGGTAAGTTGTGATTCAGTTTGCCCCTCTGTGGAAAGGGAGATGGCGGCCTTACTTCTGGCCTGCTCAGACCCTCTTTTGGGCTTACGTGACTCCTGTGTTCCCTTCCACAGTGGCACCTGCCAGGGCCTTTCGCCATAGCTTGTTTGGTAGTGTTTTCTCCCTCGAGCATGTTTTGAGGGCGTCTTTGTGCTCCCAAAAGCTAACAAGAGATGTTCATGACACACTTGGCAAGTCAGTGAAAGGGATGTTGAGCTTGAAGTAACCTGTGTGTCTGTCGATAGGGAACTTGTTCATGAAGTTGCACAACTTCTGCACAACGGAATTCTAGTTATAACACACAAGGGGATCACTTTGATGTCTATAAAGGCAAAAAGCAAGGGAGAGCATTTTTGTTAAAAAGGCATAGACATTCGATGTACTTGATATTGATTTGAAACTAGTAGATGAACAACAAATAGTGGCAGAGTAAACTCCCACCTGACAGGTATAATATAGGGGGTAGACGGCACACCTCCTGGGTGAAGGACTCAAGTACAACTTGGACTTTTCCTAACAAATGCAAACAATATAACCTAATCGTATGTCTCTTTATATTAATCTGAAATAAAATAAAATAAATATATAATTAATAAAACAATAAATGCCACTAAAATACCAAAAACATTATAGACCAATAGAAAAAGTTACAGCCCTCTATAACTTTTCTAGGCATATAAAAACTAAGCTGTCCTTTTTTTTTTTTTTTTGCAGTGTTTTTTTTTTTTTGGCCAGGGCTGGGTTTGAACCTGCCACCTCCAGAATATGGGGCTGGTGCCCTACTCCTTTGAGCCACAGGCCGCCCAAACTAAGTCATCGTTAAGATGGCCCTCAATGATCCCTGCCTGTTTGCGTAACCCCTTCCCCTTGAATGTGATTTGGACGTTGTGACTTGCTTCTAATGGACCAAACATGGCAGCCCTGCAGTGTGAAACTCAGGAAACCCCCTGCCGCTGGCCTTGAGCACTTGAGCCTCTCTCTGGAATAGCCCATGAGAAACTGAGGCCCACCAACAACCACAGGAATGCACTTAAAGCAGACTCTTCCCAGGGTGAATCTTCAGACCAAGACCAACATCTTGACTGCAGTCCAGTAAGACATCTTGAGTCAGAGACACTCAGCTGAGCCATAGTCTGATTCCTGGTCCACAAAACCTGTCAGTTAATAAATGCTTATTGTTTTAAGCTTCTAACTTTTAGGGTCATTTGTTATGCAGAAATAGAAAAGTAACACATATAGGTAATTAAGTGTTAAACAGTTGTCATCCTTGGAGAATAAGACTAGTGTTTTGGGGGCATGACAGAAAACCGGCTCTGCCACTTGCTAGCTGTATACCTTGGGAAGGTTACTAAGCTTCTTTGTGCCTCGGTTTTACCTTCTATGAAATGGGGATCATAATAGTAACATACCATAAAGGGCTGCTCTGAGGAGTATTTAGAATAATGTATGGCTTATGGTAAGGGCTGTCAATTTATTGCCATCAATCCAGATATATCATATTATTATTTTTCATTTTATATCCTCATGACTTTGGACTTGTTTTTACTATACTGCATGATTATATTACTTTCATAGGTCGAAAAGAGTTTTAAAAATTTAAAACAGGATTTATGGGTGATATTAGTCAATTTGGCCTAGGCCAAATCTTCCATATCAGAGCATTTTGTTGGACAACATGAGTATCTTTAAAAGTGA
Organism: Perodicticus potto; assembly: GCA_963574655.1. NCBI lineage: Eukaryota > Metazoa > Chordata > Mammalia > Primates > Lorisidae > Perodicticus > Perodicticus potto. The sequence continues at coordinate 6,873 of CAUYRH010113057.1, read as the reverse complement.
TAAAGTGCTATTATTTAATTCTTTGTAATAGTTACACTTTTCAAAATACTGCCATATAAATTATCTCACAGCAACCCCAAGACATGTTGGATAGTATGGATATCATTATCGTTATTTTACAGCCCAAGGAACTGAACTTAAAGGCCTGTCTCAATAGAGAGTCATTGCTCAAGTAGAAACTAGACATTTGTGGATACTAATTTCTTTCTAGAAATTGCCTTGTGCAGATACACAGCAAATTCCTAGAACATCCAGAAACAATTCCAATGAGTTATAAGTAAATTTAATGTACTGTTTATTGAGAATAACCAAGCCTGCCACCCATGGATTTAGAGTCTGCTTAAATACACGTCTCATTAAAACTGCCATGACACTGCCTTAATACTCCTTCAATAACTCAGAGGATACTGCAGAGTCTTCCCATTATGAACATCAGTGACTGTTCTGCAAGAAAATTATCACTTAAAATTTCTTGATGGACAGATTCTGATATTTGGGTTTACTTATCATGGTCACATTTTTGGGGCATGCAGCCTGGGTGGATTAATTCATCCCCAGTTTCTATTCCGGGAACCCTGTTGTACTGTAAAGTCTGCCTCCAACTTCTTTTCTCTGAGACAGAATCTTTACATCTTTCTGCCCCAGTTTTCTCATTTGGAAAATTAGAAGGATGGACTATTTTATTGCTTCGTAAACTAGTCCTGTGGGACGCCTGCATGGGAGTAGCCTAGAGAAGAGAAGAGATAGAAAACACAAATTCCGAGATCCACCTTTTGACATTTTTTTTTCTTTGGAGACGGGTTGGTCTCCCAAGCAAGTACAGTGGCATCATCATACCTCACTACAGCCTCCAACTCCTGGGCTCACGTCATCTTCTCACCTCAGCCTCCTGAGTATCTGGGACTACAGGCGTGAGCCACCACGCTTGGCCTTGAACTTCTTATTAATAGTTTTCGGACAAGGCCTGGAAGTCCATAGTTTAAAGAGTACCCTATATCCATCAATAGGGGATGTTTGAAGATATAAATAGATACTTTAGGTGACTCTGCAGAATGTTATTAAAAAGAATGAAGCAGCTTAATTTGTATTGATATTGAACAATCTTCGATATGTATTATTAAGAGGAAAAAATTAAAGTTCATTACAGCATGTGGTGTGCTAATTTGTATTAAAGTTGCATAAGCATAATTGCACACATAGACTATACCTCTGGAGAGGGAGGCTTGGGGGCAGGGTCAAGGGCTGGGAGAGAATTACTTTTCCCTGGATAGTCTTTAACTCCGTTTGGATCTTTTTTTTCCAAAAAAAAAGATGGGGGAGGGGTACATTACCTATTAAAATACGTTTCTTTCTGGTTGCTGCTCATGTGTCACAGTTGGTTGATCGATTCTAACAAATGCATCTGACGTGGGCTGCGGATGGTCTGGGACTAAGGGAACAAGTGAGGACTCTCCGTACTTTCTTCTCAGTTTTGCCATGAACCTAAAGCTGCTCTGAATAATAAAGTCTGTTAATTAAAAAAATTCTTTTAAGTGGTAGTCAGGACAAACTCACATGTAGGAAGTGTATGGCTACACAGCTGGGCGGAATGACTGACGGAGTAAAAGTTTCTTCCAGTGAGGGTTGGAGGAGACCTGAAGAGGTAAGTTTGGAAAAGCAAGTCAGACGGAGATTGTAGACAGCCTGGGGGGCTCTGCCGAGAGTTTTGAGGTGTGTCTCCGGGCACCTGAGGAGGCTGTTTCTTGTTGTGTTTTGGGAACCCTGAGCTGGATGGGCTGGGAAAGTGCGCAGACAGTGGATGTGGGAGTTGGGGGCCCACGAGGAGCTACTGTTTCCATCCAGGAGGTGGCTTGTGAGCTGAGAGGCACAAGAGTGTCTGGGATGATGGCAGAGAAGAGGAAGGGATTGTTGGGGCTGAAAAACCATGAGGTTGAATCACGTGAAATTGCTGATACTGGACCTTTTGGACCTGCAGTAACGCCAGTGATTTCACACGATTCAACCTCATTAGTTTGTCAATGTGAGGTGGCAGAAGGCACCTCTGGGGGTTGCACACGGACCAGGATATTTGGGGATTTGAGAGTCTCAGTGGGCTGGGCCCCCTCATCAAAGCAGAGAACTGAGGATGTCAGAGGTGACGACTAAATGTGGTGTCACGGCCTTTCACACCCAGGTGGGAGTCACAGAGCAACAGACTTTACTTACTATTTCTGGAATACATCTTTTTTTTTTTTTTTTTTAAACATATTTGTGCCTTTGCTTGAAGGCCTAGAAAATGTATTGTTTAAAAAAATATATAAAGATCCAAATGGAAATGTGGTAAAATAGGGAAAAAACCCAGTCTACCTGGAGCAGTGTGAACTAATGGGGTGGGGGCAGGGCTCATGAAGGCTTTGAACTACAGAGAGAAGCATTCACGTTTGGTGTGGATGGGACTAGGCCTTTGAGCAGAGCAATGTCTTAAGGAAAGTGGTATCTTGGGAAGATGAAGTTGCAGGCAGGCCACGGCAGGAGGATCGCTTGAGGTCAGGAGTTCAGGCGGGACTGGTTTCTTGCAAAAGAGATCAGTGGCCAGAGATGGAGGTAGGGAGGGTGCCAGCAGTTGAGTTCGGAAGGAGAGGAAACGAGATGCTTCAGGGTTTCACAAAATCTTGGGCAAGAAGGAAGCTTAAATGTCATCTAATTCAAACAGGACCTCTGCTGATGCTGGGATCTCTTCCCCAATCCACCTTTTTCTTGAAGAATTTTGGGGCCATGGAAATCATCACTCCTGTGCCTTGGGGCAGGTCTTTTTATGAGAGAGCCGCCTGTTTGTCTGGAGTCAAAAGCCAAAGCTCTACCCAGAAACTTTTCCTTTTTTTTTTTTTTTTTAGAGACAGAGTCTCACTTTATCGCCTTTGGTAGAGAGCTGTGGTGTCACACAGCTCACAGCAACCTCTAGCTCTTGGGCTTAGTAGATTCTCTTGCCTCAGCCTCCCGAGGAGCTGGGACTACAGGCGCCCGCCACAACGGCCAGCTATTTTTTTGTTGCAGTTTGGCCGGGACCGGGTTTAAACCCGCCACCCTCGGTATATGGGGCTGGCACCCTACTCACTGAGCCACAGGCACCGCCCCAGATACTTTCACTTTTTCTTTTTCTTTCAGATTAATTTGAAGAGTACATATTAGGTCACATAGTTTGCATTTGAAAGGTTAAAGTAGCCGTGGCCTTCCCAGGAAGTATGCCTTAGTATACCCTGCATTGTACCCTCTGGGTGGGAGCCTGCCCTGCCTTTCCCCCCTTCCCCTACTTGAGTCCAGCTGAGTTTTTCTCTCATTGGAGCCTGTTGTTGTTAACCCGCTGACTTCAATTTAGCACCAGCTGCATGTGTTGATGTCTTTCCCTTCTTGTGATACTTGGCTTGGGAGGATGTTCTGTGAGTCCATCCAGGTTGTTACAAAAGATGCGAAATTTCTGTCTTTTCTACGGCCGAGTAGTGTTCCATGGTGTACACACCACAGTTTATTAATCCGTTCATGCGTTGATGGGTATGTGAGTTGTTTCCACATCGTTGAGATTGTGAACTCAGCTGCTATAAGCATTTGAGTGCAAATGTGCTTGTGGTAACATGATGTCTCTTCTTTTGTCTGTCCAGAAACTTTCATTTTGTAGATCAAGTCCAACCCTGCAGGGATTCGAAGGTTCCAAATTTGAACCTTCTTCCTTCGGTGCTGCCCGGCTCTAGGGCTTCCGTTTTCCTGTAAATGATGTGCCCTGGGCCATTCACCTTTCAGAGAGTGTTCATCTAAAAGTGCTCCAGGGGACCACGCCTGGGTGACAGACATTTGTGCTCTTTGCAGGCTGATGGGGGTAGGGCAGGGACAGCCCCGTTCCCTGCAGGTGGCCTTAGGAAGCTTTTCTTTCTCGATGGCTAATCACACTGCTGACCTATATTGAAGTTAATTGTAACATAAATCATAAAGGCCCCATCACACCTGCAGGCAAAGGGATGGACAGAGGCCTATTTTCCAAGTAGAAGCTCTCTGCTGGAGTTTGGATAGGAGCCAACTGGGAAGTTGGCTGTAGGGAGAAGTTAAGCACCTAAGACCTGGCTGGAGAGGAGTGGAGAATGGATTGGAAAACATAAACAGACATAAAGTCCAGAAGAAGCTGCAGAGCCACTTGGATTTTCTCTCCAGTCCTCTCTGAATTCCTGCAGAGACAACCCCGGGTGGGTGTGCAGATTGCCTTCCACTGTCCCAGCTTCCTCCCTCTCGCTTCTTTGTCATCCCTCTTGAAATTTTTTATATTGTTGTCCCCCCATAAGGGTTCCAACTTTATCCTAGAGAAGGGACAGTGAGTCCTTAGAGTTCTAACACCTTCCTCCTAACGGGGGGGAGGGGGGCAGATTGAGATTTGTATCGCATGAGTTGCAGGAGAAAGTGTTAAGTTCTGATTCTAGAGTGGAGCATTTATAAGACAACCAAATCTTTGTAATACTGACAGCTTCCTACTGTAAACATCTACATGCTAGTTTACTAATAGGCCCTTCTTTATATTAACTTAAAAAAACTGTGGTAAAATATTGTACTAGAGTTCTCTAGAAAAACAGAACCAATTAGGTAGACAGATAGACAAGGGTGGATTTATTACGGGAATTAGCTCACGTGGTTAATGAAGGCCGAGAAGCCCCACGATGTGCTGTCGGCAAGTAGGCAAACCAGGAAAGCCAGTGATGTAATTCAGTCCTAGGACGAAGGCCCCAAAACCTGGAATTACAGCAAGAGAAGATGGGTGTCCAAATTCCCAAAGAAAGTGAATTCACCCTTCCTTGCACTATTGGGGTCCTCAGTGGATGGTAATGAAGCTGGTACACTCCAGTATGGGAGGATTTTCTTTACTCAGGGTACTGATTCCAACACCAGTCTCTTTAGGAGACAATCTCATAGACACCCTCAGAAATAATGTTTTACCAGCTTTCTGGGTATCCCTTAGCTTAATCACATTAACCATCCCCTGAGATTAACCTTAGTATGTGTATGAATATTAATAATAAAAATTATCATCACAAATATATAATGAAATTAACCACCACAACTCCATATAATAAAAATTTAACATTTTAGCCATTTTAAGGGTTCAGTTTAGGGGTATTGAGTACATTCACACTGTTCTGCAGCCATCACCATGACCAATCTCCAGAACTTTCATATCCTCCCAAACTGCAGCTATACCCAGTAAGCAGTAACCTCCCGCCCCCGTTCCTGCCCTCCCCTCAGCCTGCAGTAAGCACTACTGCACTTTCTGTTTCTAAGATTTCTACTCTTCCAAGTTATGTCCCTTTTTCAAACTCTCCCTTATTATAGACTTCCTTCACGCTAGGGAAGGGTGGATAGGAGAAAACTGGAGGGAAAAGAAACTTTTTGTACATGTGTTTAGTAATATTCTGACCATGCTAACAAATCCGCTCTTGCTTCCCCACTTCTACGGCAGGCTCCCCGGGCAGCAGCAGGTAGATAGATAGAAAAGAGTGGGTTTATTATGGGAATTAGCTCACACGGTTAATGGAGAAGAACCCCTTTCCCCCACCAGCCTCCAGTGAGAGCCCTGGGGAACGGCTAAGACTGTGGAGACTGATTCCATCTGAGCAAAAAAGTGCCCTCCCCTAGGACTACAAGTTGTACACAATTGGAAAGAATTTGCTTTGGGTTTGTCTTGCTTATGTATATTAAACAGTCCATTTTCACATCCTTAGGCAAATTATGCATTTAGAAGCAAAGACAAAACAGGCTTATAAAAGAGAATTAAACATCGTAAAAGAACCTCCATAGGCTTGTTTATTTCAGAGTAGAATGTATGCGTGTGTGTGTGGCTTAAAAATGTCTCCTAGCCTTCTATGCCTGTGATTTTTACATGACCACAGTCACTTAAACCAAAGAACATACAATTGGAGAGATTATCTGAAAATTTGCATTGTTGATTTACCTACACTGACAACTAACAGGTGACAAGATCATAATTTCTTGTTTTAAGAAAGATGGACTCTTTTTTTGAAATTAGATTTAGAAATTTTACAACATATAAAGTTAAACGTTATCGCTTCCTTTGAACTTACTATGGGCAATAAAAGTTATTTTCCTATCTTGTGTTTCTGAGCATTTATTTACATAATCAAAGGTTAAAGATTTTTAAGAAATGTGCAAGTGTAGCTTCTGAAAATAATCTATGAAGTGTAGCTCAACTGTGGAAGCTAAGAAGAAATCACAGAGTGACTTTAGAACAGAGCTCAGAAGGCGCAGCAAAGATGGACAAAGAACACTAAAGAGAGGGGAGAATCATTGGAAATAGGCAGAAACATTAAACAATTAGCCGCACAAAATGCAAATAATCAGCAAGAAGTAATTACGAGGAACGGCCTAACAGGAAATGTGTTTCAGCTGTCAGCACTGAAATATAAGATGCTGGGAACAGAGGTACAGACAAATTGAAGGCTCTAAATGGTGCCTTATGGAGAAGCCCCATTTAAACATCTGCTTGACACTTCCTCTATTATAAGAAACATGCACAAGGTTTGGGCTCAAAGCCACGCCCTGCAGAGCGCACGCCCTCCCACAACCCTGAGAAGCCACGCCCTGCAGAGTGCACACCCTCCTATAACCCTCAATGAGCAGCGGGAATACACACTGAGAACATGCTTGACCTTATTTTCAGATACATGTGGATTTAAAGTGACTAAAGTCAAAAAAGACAAAGATGGTTACTTTATATTGGTCAAGGGAAAAATACAACAGGAAGACATTTCAATTCTAAATATTTATGCACCCAGTGTAAATGCTCCCAGATTCTTGAAACAGACCTTGCTTTAGTCTGAGCAATAAGATATCCGATAACAC
>CAUYRH010113056.1:0-12720 GCA_963574655.1 Perodicticus potto | reverse complement strand
GTTGGATGGTTAAATTTAAATCTATGATTTCTTTGTTTAGCTTCCTTTTGGAGGATCTGTCCAACACTGTTAGAGGGGTGTTAAAGTCTCCGACAACTACGGTTGTGGAGGAGATTAAGTTGCTCATGTCTGTTAGAGTTTATCTTATAAATTATCCCCACTTTCTGAGTCCTTTTGGTTTGATATAACAAAATACCTGATGCTGGGTAATGTATAAATAGTAGAAATGTAACCCCCAACGTTCTAGAGGCTGGGGAGTTCAAGATCAAGACACTGGCAGGTTCAGTTCCTGGTGAGGGCTTGGTATCTGCTTAAAGGATGGCACCTTGAATGCTGTGTCCTCTCCTCAGGTGGCAGAATGGACATAAGGGCAAAAAGATGCCTAGTTAATTACATCCACCTTAATCCTCCTTTTAATACTGTTGTATTGGAGATAAAATTTCTATTTGAATTTAGAAAAGACATAAACATTCAAACCACAGTAGGAATAGCTAAAGGACAGTCTCTAAGGTATGAATGGGCAGGGTATTGTGTGTGTGTGTGTAGAAAAGCTGAGGAAGTATTGTGGTTGTGGGTGTGTGCCATTCATCAGAAGATCTGGACTCATATTCTGCCATCCTCAGGTGCCAGTGATCCTAGGCAAGTTACTTCCTCTCTCAGCTTCAGTTTCCTCATCTATCCCAGGAGGATAATTTCTATTATTTGAGTTCATTGTTGAGAATTAATTGAAATAGTAATGCATATCAAGTACTCAGCAAAGTGCCTGAAACATAATAAACACTCAACAAACACTGACCATAGTTGTTGTTCAGCACTTTTTGTGCATGCAGAAGGTGGGTGAGCATGCACAATGAAAACAACAGTCTGACTAGAGAAATCCAGCTGCATTTAAAAGGGCAGATGTGGCTGCAAATGAGAGGTGGGGCTTAGCTATGGATGGGTAAAGGAACACCAAAGATCACATTGCCCGTAAGTCTCCAAGTAAGCACTCAAAGCTAGTCTAAGATGTCAAATCCTGTGACTTTTCTATCTACTTACTGCTTCCTCTTACCATTAAGAAAATGGAGAAAAAGTGGTTTCTAAAAAGCAGGGTATGCTCAGTGCCTGTAGGTCAGCAGCTAGGGTGCCAGCCACATATACTGGAGCTGGATGGTTTTGAACCAAACCCAGGCCTGCCAAACGACAATGGCAACTACAATAACAACAACAAAATAGCCAGGTATTGTGGTGGGTACCTGTAGTCCCAGCTACTTGGGAGGCTGAGACAAGAGAATCATTTATGCTCAAAAGTGTAAGGTGGCTGTGAGCTGTGATGCCATAGCTCTCTACTGAGGGCAACATATCGGGACTTTGTCTCAAAAAAATAAAAAATAAATCTTTAAATAAAAAAACAGGGTGTTATCACTTCAGCATGGAGAAGATGGAAATGATCAAGATGTTATCTAATAGAAGAGATAAAATAGGGGCAATGAATGTGATCTTGTGTGTAAGGGAACAGTAGAATTAGGTGGTAGTTAAAAAGATATTATTGAATTTGGTGTCTGGAGAGCTGGGCTCTAGTTCAACTCTTATTTTGCTGAATGTATGGCCTTGGGCAGGCCTAATACCTTCTCTTAGCTTGTTCACAGTAGGGGTAGGAATTCCTACCTCACCAAAGTAAAGAATAAATAATGAGATAATAAGAAACAACATGTAACAGAACGGGCCATTATTACCCCTACGAACAAATAACATATGTACAAGATCCTGGCATTGCATATGGCACATACCAGGTGCCCCAGAAAAGGTTTTTGAATGATAATCAGTGTGTGTGTGTTAGAAATGGGAATATTTGTACATTCTTATATAAACAGACAGGTGATTTTTTTTGGAAACAGGGTCTCACTCTGTCATCCTTGGTAGAGTGCAGTGGCATTATCACAACTCACTGCAGCCTCAAACTCCTGGGCTCAAGCAATCCTCCTGCCTTAGCCTCTCAAGTGGCCAGAACTATAGGTGTATACCATCCTGCCCAGCTAATTTTTTTCTAATTTTGGTAAAAACAGAATCTTGCTATTCCTCAGGATAGTTTCGCACTCTTGATGTCAAGTTATCCTCTCACCTTGACTTCTCAGAGTACTAAGATTTATATGCATAAGCAATCATACCTGGACAAACAGGTGATTAATATAGAGTCCACAGGCCTCATTTATGAGAAATAAAAAGATGTATGTGGTATTGACAGGCTTCTAGCTTCTCTTTCCTACCAGGTGCTGGTGGGGAAGGTGTCAGTTCCTTTGGGCTCATCCCCTTGGATAAAATGTCACCCCAACCCCACATTGAGGGGCATTATGGAGAGATAATATGTAAGGCATGCCCAGGCTTCATTAATTTATTTAACCAAAACATTATTAACTGAGGTCTCACTCTGTGCCAGGTACTATACAATATGCTGGTGTTATGATGGTGAACAGAACAAACATAGTTTTTTTCCTCATTAAAATCATACTCTATAGGGGAGTACAATCATTTCCTATAGCTATTGTAACAAATTACTATAAACTTAGTGGCTTAAAACAATGCCAGTTGATTTTCTTACAGTTCTGGAAGTCAGAAGTCTAAAATGGGTCAGCAAGGGTAGAGGCAAGATGGTCAACTGGAGCCAGCTTTCCACAGAGGTTCCCGTCCAGAAGGAGAGTTAAAGGACAGAAGTTTAGCAAATAAGCTGATAGTTTGGAGCTGAGCCAAGAGAGAAGGTTGAAGAATGCACATTAACCCTGCTGAGATGAGCTGCGACCACAAGGATACAAACAAATGGTACAAAATCCATTGCCAAGCAGATGGGAGTCCCTTCCCCCATGAGAACGGCTCACAGTATACTTTCTACAAACAAGTGAGCAGAGTTCAAATGTCCTCCCATTTTATCCTACAGGAGAGACCCTCTAAAAACTGGACTTCCTTCCCCTACTAGGGTGCTAAGGCACTCTCCTGCCAGGCATAAAACTGTATAAAACTATATGTATTCTCAACCTGCAATTCTGAACTCCCAGCACTCCCCTCCACTCTCACCTTGAGGTCTGGAACCCTAACCCCCATAGAGTCCATATTCTTGGGCATTTTCTCAAGAGGTGTGGACAGGGTGTGGGCTGTGCTGGGTCTGTGCTGATTCTACAGCCCAAGGGTAAGGAGAAAATGGTGGACTAAAGGAACCTTACGAGAAAGGGAAAGGCCGTGGCCCCTGGCACAGATCAGCAGTGGCAACAGTGGGAACAATAGAGCTCACACCCCAGGGGATATTTTGGAAGGACACTCCCTATCTCTCTGGGCAACCAGAGAAAGCCAGGCATCTTCTCCAGTGGCAGACACTGGCGGAATGAATCTGGGATGGTAATGCAGACCCCATGACCAAGGGGTATGCCTGAGGTGGTATTGGCCTGGGCAGAGCCAGGCTGAACAGAGAATTGAAGACACGTGCGCAGAGATGGCATACTCCCAGGACGGGGATATGCCAGGACTGCTTTAGTTAGCCTAAGAAACACCCGGCCCTCAGGTGATCATAGCTGAGACAAAGGCAGGCAGGACAAGGCTGGAACTCTGAGCTGAGTGTGAGCTACACCCATCCCAACACAGATGGCAGGGGAAACAAAAACACCACCTCTGAGCATCAGCACAGACCTGGGCTGCATCACAGTTTCTGTGAACTCAAACAGTGCCTGGTCCGCAGGGGAATATAGCCAGAACAGAATCACAAATTCTGCACAAATATTAAGTATTGGCAACATCAATTGGGGTGGGGCTGGGACTGAGTCAACTGGCCCAGCTTCCATTAACCACCCGAGGTTGTCAGGCCTCAGCTTCCCCTGAAGGATGGTGGTGGAGATCAGAGGCCTGGGCAAAGAAACATAAGATCTCCCTGTGACTCAAGCAGGCTCAAACCCCTGGAGCATCTGCTCATTGGAGGGAACTGGGTCATAGCCCTACGGGGTTAGCAGTGACTGGATGTGACAGAGGTGCAAGGTGGGGAAGGAAGCATCAACCTTCCCAGACTAATTCATTTGCAGGGGCGCTCCTTCTGACTACATGGAGCACCACAACAAGTCATACTCAAGCTGCCAACTGACCCCTGCTATCTAGTTGCCAGAGACATTTTGAACTCCCTCACTTGAGACTGGGTGCTGTCTGGGACAATTGATTTGGATCTCACAGACTGGACCAATCACCCAAGGACTATCCCAAGTGGTACCCTGGGTGTGTGGTTGTGGGGAGATTTGATTTTCCTTTTCCAGTTTTGCCCATGGGGGGCGGGGTAACTTAATTGCTGGTATTTCTCCACAGCTGAGACTTCAACCCACAAAACTAATTCACTAGGGTAGGACACAGAGCAGCTGAAAACAAGACAGAGTCACTTAGCCCCACCACACCAAGTAAGTCCCCAGTGTCTCAGGCCATAGCACTGTATGACTCCTTTGCAAAACTCTAGTGGAAAAGGTACAGACATCAGTCACAACCCTTGGGTAAAGGACTGATTAATCACTACTCCAGGAGCCCCCCAACCCAACTTCACCTTATCTGGTCATCTAGCCAAATGGTATAAAATAATCATAGGGCAGAAACAGCAGAAAAACTCTGGTAACATGAATAACCAGAGTAGATCAATTCCACCAAGGAACTATATGGTGGATACAACTGAAGATCCCATTCATAGACAAATGTCTGAGATGCCAGAAATTGAATTCAGTTTTTAGATTGCAAATAAGATGAATAGAATGGAGGTAAAGTTGCAATTAAAAATTCAAGGAGCAATTCAAAAGGTATCTCAAAAATTCAATGAATTCAAAGACAAAATCACCAAATATTTTGACACACTGAAATTGCAGCCCTCAAGGATCAAAACCTCAGAAACAGAATGGAGCAAGCAGAAGAAAGGATTTCTGACATTGGAGACAAAGCTTTTGAATGCTCCCAAGTGCTCAAAGAGGAAGAGAAATGGAGAGCAAAAATGGATCATTCTCCCAGAGATTTTTGGGATAATTCGAAGAAAACTAATATTCACCTTATAGGAATTCCTGAAGGTGATGAAGTTGGTTTGCAAAGCACAGAGGACCTTTTTCATGATACTATGAAGGATAACTTTCTAGACATGCCAAGAGATTCTGAAATTTAGATAGCAGACAGTTTCAGAACCCCAACACGACTCAACCCGAATAAGACAACTCCCAGACACATCACAATTAACTTCACCAAAGTTAACATGAAGGAGAAAATTCTGAAAGTAGCCAGATGTGAGAAAACCATAACCTACAAGGGGAAGAATATTAGAATAACTGCAGATCTTTCTCCTGAAACTTTTCAAGCTAGAAGAGGGTGGTCATAAAATTTTAATCTTCTAAAACAAAATAGCTTTCAACCCAGGATCCTGTATCCAACTAAACTGAGTTTCATTTAGGATGGAGAAATAAAATACTTTAATGACATTCACATGTTGAAGAAATTTGCCATAACTAAACCAGCTCTCCAGGATATTCTCGGACCTATCCTCCATAATGACCAGCACAATCCTCCACCGCAAAAGTAAACTCACTCAGAAACTTTATCAAAATTGCAACTTCCACAGTGGCGAAAGGATTAAAAATGTCCACTGGACTTGTGAAAAACTCGATACCCAAAATTCTACCAGGCTTATCAATATTCTCAATTAATGTGAAAGACCTAAACTGTCCTCTAAAGAGGCACAGGTTGGTTGAATGGATACAAAAACACAGGCCAAATATCCACTGCATACAAGAATCTCATCTTACCTTAAAAGATAAATATAGACTCAGGGGAAAAGGATGGTCATCTATAATTCAGGCAAATGGAAATCAGAAAAAAAGCAGGTGTTGCCATTTTATTTGCAGATACAATAGGCTTTAAACCAACAAAAGTAAGGAAAGATAAGGATGGTCACTTAATATTTGTTAAGGGTAATACTCAATATGATGAGATTTCAATTATTAATATTTATGCAACCAACCAGAATGCACCTCAATCTCTAAAAGAGACTCTAACAGACATGAGCAACTTGATTTCCTCCAGCACCATAATAGGTGGTGATTTTAACACTCCTTTGGCAGTGTTAGATAGATCTTCCAATAAGAAGCTAAGCAAAGAAATTTTAGAATTAAACTTAACCATTCAACATTAGGGTTTAACAGACATCTACAGAACATTTCATCCTAACAAAACTGAATACACATTCTTCTCATCAGCCCATTGAACATACTCCAAAATTGATCAAATCTTAGGTCACAAGTCTAACCTCACCAAATTTAAAAGAATAGAAATTATTCCTTGCATCTTCTCAGACCATCATGGAATAAAAGTTGAACTCAACAATAACAGGAATATGCATACTCATACAAAAACATGGAAACTAAATAACCTTATGCTGAATGATAGCTGGTTCATAGATGAGAGTAAGAGGGAAATTATCAAATTTGTGAAACAAAACAATAATTAATATATGAATTATCAGAACTTCTGGGATACTGCAAAGGCAGTCCTAAGAGGGAAATTTATAGCACTGCAAGCCTTCCTCAAGAGAATGGAAAGAGAGGTAGTTAACAACTTAGTGGGACATCTCAAGCAACTGGAAAAAAAAAAGAACATTCCAATCCCAAACACAGCAGAAGAAATAACCACAAGTAAAGCAGAATTAAATGAAACTGAAAACAAAGGGAGTATACAACAGATCAATAAATCAAAAAGTTGGTTTATTGAAAAGGTCAATAAAACAGATAAACCTTTGGGTAACCTAACCAGGAAAAAAAAAAGAGTAAAATCTCTAATTTCATTGATCAGAAATGGTAATGATGAAACAACAACAGACTCCTCAGAAATTAAAAAAATCCTTAATGAATATTGCAAGAAACTTTATTCTCAGAAATATGAAAATCTGAAGGAAATTGACCAATACTTGGAAGCACACCACCTTCCAAGACTCAGCCAGAATCAAGTGGAAATATGGAACAGGCCTATTCAAGTTCTGAAATAGCAACAACTATGCAAAATATCCCTAAAAAGAAAAGCCCAGGACCACATGGCTTCACATCAGAGTTCTACGAAACCTATTAAGAGGAATTTGTACCTATATTACTCAACCTTTTCCAAAATATAGAAAAAGAAGGAATACTACCCAACACATTCTATGAAGCAAACATCATCTTGATGCCCAAAACAGGAAAAGACCCAACAAGAAAAGAAAATTATAGTCCAATATCACTAATGAATATTAATGTGAAAATATTCCACAAGATCCTAACAAGCAAAATCCAGCAACACATCAAATAAATTATACAACATGACCAAGTGGGTTTTATTCCTGAGTCTCAAGGCTGGTTCAATATACGTAAATCCATAAATATAATTCATCACATAAACAAATTAAAAAACAAAGACCATATGTTTCTCTCAATTGATGCAGAAAAAGCTTTTGATAATATCCAGCATCCATTTATGATCAAGACACTTAAGAAAATTGGTATAGAAGGGACATTTCTTAAACTGATAGAGGCCATCTACAGCAAAACCACAGCCAATATTGTTTTGAAAGGAGTTAAATTGAAATGATTTCCACTCAGATTTGGAACTTGGTAAGGTTGCCCATTTTCTCCACTATTTTTTAATATTGTAATGGAAGTCTTAGCCATCACAATTAGGGAAGAAAAGGTGACCACCAATACCCATATAGGGTCAGAAGAGATCTAACTTTCACTCTTCAAAAATGATATGATTGTATATCTAGAAAACACCAGGGATTCTACTACAAAACTCTTAGAAGTGATCAAGGAATACAGCAGCATATCAGGTTAGAAAATTAATACTCATATATCTGTAGCCTTTATGTATATCAACAATAGTCAAGCTGAAAAAACAGTCAAGGACTCTATTCCATTCACAGAAGTGTCAAAGAAGATGAAATATTTGGTAGTTTACCTAACAAAGGACGTGAAAGATCTCTATAAAGAGAACTGTGAAACTCTAAGAAAAGAAATAGCTGAAGATGTTAACAAATGGAAAATCATACCATGCTCATAGCTGGGAAGAATTAACATTGTTAAAATGTCCATACTACCCAAAGAAAAATACATTTTAATGCAATCCTTATTAAATCCCTACTGTCCTACATTAAAGACCTCAAAGAAAAACACTTCATTTTATATGGAATCAGAAAAAAACCTCAAATAGCCAAGATATTACTTAGAAATAAAAACAAAGCACGAGGAATTATACTACCAGACCTCAGATATATTATAAATCGATAGTGATAAAAACAGAATGGTACTGGCACAAAAAGAGAGGTAGATGTATGGAACAGAATAGAGAACCAAGAGATGAACCCAGCTACTTACCATTATTTGATCTTTGTCAAGCCAATTAAAAACATTCAGTGTGGAAAAGATTCCCTATTTAACAAATGGTGCTGGGTGAACTGGCTGGCGACCTGTAGAAGACTGAAACTGGACCCACACCTCTCACAATTAACTAAGATAGACTCTCACTGGATTCAAGATTTAAACGTAAGACATGAAACTCTAAAAAGTACTAGAAGAAAGTGCAGGGAAAACTCTTGAAAAAAATCAGCCTGGGCGAATATTTTGTGAGGAGGCACAAAATATTTTGTGAGTTGCCCCCAGGCAACTGAAGCAGCATCAAATATACACTATTGGGACCTGATCAAACTAAAAACTTCTGCACAGCAAAGAACACACTAAGTAAAGCAAGCAGACAGCCCTCAGAATAGGAGAAGATATTTGCAGGTTATGTTTCTGACAAAGGTTTAATATCCAGAATCCACAGAGAACTCAAATGTGTTAGCATGAAAAGAACACGTGATCCCATCTCAGGGTAGGCAAGGGACTTGAAGAGAAACTTCTGTGAAGAAGACAGGTGCACAGCCTACAGACACATGAAAAAAGATGCTCATCATCATTAATCATCAGAGAAATGCAAATCAAAACTACTTTGAGATATTATCTAACTCCAGTAAGTTTGGCCCACATCACAAAATCCCAAAACCAGAGATGTCGGCGTGGATGTGGAGAAAAGGGAACACTTCTACCTTGCTGGTGGGAATGTAAACTAATATGTTCCTTTTGGAAAGATGTTTGGAGAAAATGTAGAGATCTAAAAATAGACATGCCATTCGATCCTACAATTCTTCTACTAGGTATATATCCAGAAGACCAAAAATCACATTATAACCAAGATATATATACCAGAATATTTATTGCAGCCCAATTCACAATTGCTAAGTCATGAAAGAAGCCTAAGTCCCCTTTGACCCATGAATGGATCAATAAATTGTGGAATATGTACACCGTAGAATATTATGCAGCCTTAAAGGAAGATGGAGACTTTACTCTTACATGTTTACATGGATGGAGCTGGAACATATTCTTCTTAGCAAAGTATCTCAAGAATGGAAGAAAAAGTATCCAATGTACTTAGCCCTACTATAAAACCAATTTATAGCTTTCTTATAAAAGCTATAATCCAATTATAGTTCAAGAAGAAGGGGAAAGGGGAGAGAGAGGGGAGGGGAGGGTGGGTGGAGGGAGAGTATTTGGTGGGACCACACCTACAGTGCATCCTGCAAGGGTACATGTGAAATTTAATAGGTGTAGAATATAAATGTCTTAACATAATAACTAAGAAAATGCCATGAAGGCTATGTTAGCCAGTTTGATGAAAACATTTCAAATTGTATATAAAATAAGCACATTGTACCCCATGATTGCATTAATGTACACAGCTATGATTTAATAACAACAAATAAAATAAAATGGGCCAGCAGGGCTGAGTTCCTTCTGAATCTTCCAGGGGAGAATCTTTTTCTTTGCCTTTTCTAGCTTCTTGAGACTGCCTGCATCCTTTGGTTTGTGGCCTCCTCTTCTATCTGTAAAATCAACAATGGTAGTTAAAATCCTTACATCACATCACTATAACCTCCTCTCAATCATCCCTCTTCCACTTTTCCACTAATAAAGACACTTATGATTACATTGGGCCCTCCTGGGTAATCTAGGATAATCTCCTCATCTTGAGGTCAGCTGATTAGCCACCTGAATTCCATCTTCAACAATAATACCTCTTTGTAATATAATGTAACCTATTCATAGGTTCTGGAAACTAAGGTGTAGACATGTTTGGGGATCATTATTATGCCTACTGCAAGGAGATAGATATTAAACAAGTAAATATATAGTTAAAACACAGTATTGAAAACTTTAGTAAGTTCTGTGAAGAAAATAAATCCCTGAGATTGAGAATACTGTGTTGTTGGTGCTATTGTTTTGGTGGGAGTTTTGCATTTTAGAAAGAAGAGGCAAGGAGAAAGTGATATTTAAAGTGAGACCTTAAGAAAGAGAAGGAGCCAGTCATGCAAAGAACCAGAGGAAGACTATTCTTGGAAAAGTGTATGAGGTAGAAGGAACAGTATCTTAAAGGAATCTAAGGTGTAAAACGATATGACACTGAACAGGAAGAGGAAACAGTGCAAGTATATAGCCTTTCCTAGGAAGTGGGAGGGTTCAGGAAATAGAAAAGTTTGCCAAAGTGAATGAGATGATAAATGAGTAAATGTGATGTGGTAAAGGGTTGTCATTACCTCTACTTCCAACCCTCATGCAGTCTATGGGGTTGGAGCCCTGGGAATGGTAAGGAGCCTCCCTAGGCCAGCAGATCCAGACTGCTGAAAGATGGGGGCAACTAGAATGTGGAGCTGGTGCACTTGCAGCTCAGGAATGCAGCCAGCCAGTGGGTGGATCCAGACAGAGACCATTACTCAGGGAGTCAGGATGATCTCATTTTCTATGGCAAGCATCATCAATCAGGAGGCCTGGAGCTAGGCATGTTTCTGGGAGGTGAAAAGAGGATGCAAACCACAACCTTTGCCTCCAGAAGCTTTTTATATAGAGATGGAACCCACATCTAGTTTCCTAGTTAGTCCCTGGACAAGAGAAGCTTGCATTTCTACTGGGTCTCAGATCCTGATTCTGATTTCTGTTTTAATCCTTTCATAAGAATACGAGAGAGGTGGGTTTAGGCAGTGATAAAAGATCGTGCTCTAAGATTTAGTGGTTCTGTGAATTAAACACGGGGCTGTCTCTCTTCTTCCAAACATTTGACACTCAGAATAAATGTCTGGAGCCAGTCATCTTCCAGCACACTTAGGGCTTTGTTGGCCTAAGTAAAATAGACCTCTTGGTTTTCACTCCCAAAGCCTGTGAAAGTAGAGGCTGAGGGGTTTAGGTGTGGTTAGTGTATGAAGGGAAACTGAAGAGCAGCTTCTCTTCCCATGTAGCGTTGCTCTGCCAGCTCTGGAGTCACTGGGGGAATCCCAGGAATACATTATGTGGCCAGCTAAGAGGGGTACTTCAAACCTGGAGGAGGGCCCTGCTTTCTCTCCAGTGAGACACAGCTGCATATGGGGTCATATGGTTGAACTGAATATAAACCAATGGTACAATGCCATTTTGGTACAATGCCAAGTAGGCGGAAGTCTCTTAAAATATAGTTAGGTGTGTTTGAGACCTACATTTCTCAGTTAAGAATGTTAGAATGTTTTCTGATCTGAGACTAGGGACTAAGGAATGAAAAGTGTTTCAGGAAGGTAAGTGGTAGGAAGAAGGAGTTACTACATATCAGGTTGAGTGGGAAATACATATTAGACCCATCTATATACAGACAAGCACATGGACATAAACAGGCAAGCATGGAAACACATGGCCAACACACCTATGGCCAGAGGCACATCTGGGCCCTGGAAGACTCTGGTACCTACATTTATACCACCTACACACATAGCTATGCTCACTCATTTTCCCATGTGCATGCACTTTAAGGTTTGCAAAAACACTTCTCTTATCTATCCTCATATATCCTTCTGACACAATTTTGGGGGGGTAGCTATTATTATTACTGCAATTTTCACACATGAGGAAATTGAGGCTTGGGGCAGTCAATTGATTTACCTAAAGTTATCGAAGTAGTAAGTGACCAAACTGAGACAAAAACAAGGTCTTCTAAAAAAAAATAATTTTGCCATAAGGGCATTTGACCAGAATGTTTATTCCAGCTCAATTCACAATTGCCAAGTCCTGGAAGCAACTCAAGTTGCTCATCAACTCATGAATGGATTAATGAAATGTGGTATATGTATACCATGGAATACTATTCAGCCATAATAAAAGATGGAGTTTTTACACCTTTTGTATTTACCTGGATGGAACTGAAACACATTAGCATCCAATGTATTCAATGATAATATGAAACCAATATACAAACAACTACATGCCCACATAAAAGAAAAAAACACAAGTATAGTCTAGCAAGGGGGAGGAGAGAGGATGGGGAGGAGAGGGAGGAGGAAGTCGGGTGATTGATGGGTTCACACCTAATGTGCACAATGTGAATGTGTTCAGCCCTGGATGAAGGGCTCAAATACAACTTAAACTTGACCTTAGAAAAGTGACTTTTCCTCTTTTGTATGTACATGGATGGAGCTGGAACATGTTCTCCTTAGCAAAGTATCTCTAGAATGGAAGAAAAAGTATCCAATGTATACACCCCTAATATGAAGCAAATTTATATCTTTCAAGTGAAGGCTACAACCAAATTATGGCACAAGGTGTTGGGTAAAGGGGAGAGGGAGGGACGGGGTGGGAGAGGGTGGAGGGAGAGAGGATAAAGGGTGAGATC
>CAUYRH010113055.1:0-11086 GCA_963574655.1 Perodicticus potto | reverse complement strand
AAAAATGGGATAAACTAGGCAGTGCAACATCTGTGTAAAGACAGAAGTTATTGATGGAGAGACTGAAGCATGCTAAGGGTAGGAGCCATTGGGATATAATGTGCATAGATAGGGCCACCGCACCATTTACTTAGCTTATCTGAGCTGGGAGGTAAACTGAGGCAGACAGCTACAAGGGTGAGGACTGAGAATTTGAGGAGGGGAAAACGGAGGCAGGGAATACAACTGTAAACAAAAGAGGCAAGAGAGCCTACCCTCAAAGGACTGATGTTCTGATAGATGGACAACAGCAAGTAAACAAATGTCATAAGGGCGCTAGAGACAGATGCTGTACAGGGGATTAAACAAAGTGCCAGGATTGTGCCTGGGGGCTGTGGGAAGACCTTTCTGAGAGGGTAGCATTTGAGGAAAGCATGGAATGAATGGTGGAGAGGGAACAGCAAGTGCAAAGGCCTTGGGGTGGGAAGAGCCTGGTGTGGCTGGAGAATAGTGGGCTGATGCATCAGACCTCTCCTTCCATTTCCTTGGCCTGCTCCAAGCACTTCCTGAGAGGTTTCCCACCTGCCAAGCATCTCGTATTCTCAGAAGAACCCTGTGCTGTAGCCTTAGTTATTGACCATGTTAGAGATGGGATAACTAAGACCCTGAGGGGTTAAGTAAGTTGCCCAAGGTGACACAGCCAGGGAGTAAAGTAGTTTGAAAGTCCTCATCTTTAACCACTATGCTGCATCCTTGAAGATCCTTGTGCTGTGATAGCCTGCCTTAACCACACATGATGCTTAGATATTTCTAGAGTGCCTTCTTGGGGCTGGGCACTGGAGGATAGCAGTGATCAAGCATGCCCCACCTCTGATCTCATGGACTTCACCATCAAAGGCTGGGGAAACAGACATGCCACCAAGTGTAATGACACAGTTGCTGGGGCTGTGATGGGGAAAGCACTTGGCCCAATCTACAGGGGAGTCCAGGAGTCCTGCACAAAGTGAAGGAAGTAGAATGAAAGACAATAAGCCAGACAAAGGGAGCAGCAAATGTTTGAGCAGGGGGCTTCACACATGCAAAGGCTTGGAGGTGGCTGGTGACACCTGAAGGTGTTAAGCAGGGGGGTGGCAAAGGGACACTCCTGAGGGCAGAGGGTTAGCCCAACATCCTCTAACATACTCAGGGAACCTGAGAAATCCTCTCCTCCAAACTGTTAGGAACTGAGGCTCACTGAGAGGCAGACCTTGTTCCAGGTCACTTAGCTGACCAGGGCCGGGCCAGGACCTTGACTTAGTGGGAGCCTGAAGGCACAGTCTCTGGGATCCAGGGGCTTGTTCTGAGGGATTGGGTATCTCCTCTCTACCTGGTAAATAGAGGGGAAAGGGTAGGCAGGTGGTTGCATCCTCACTCCCCCTGGGGCAATCCACCAGGGTCTTGTGCATGTATTCATTTTACAGCCTGGGGTGAGAGTGTGACTGTGGAGGGGGTGCTAGGCCTACTCTAAACTAATTCCTCAGCATATGGGGACAGGGATAGGAATGGCTTGACTTGGAGTGAGGTCATAGCCTGAAGCTTGGAGGGATGCCTGAGTTGGGAAACTCTTCTACTGCCCTTTTGTCCTGCTTGACCCCTCCCCCTAATATGGGCACCTGCCCTAGGAGTCTTGTGATGTCTATAAATAAGAACAGCCCCTGGGGCTGCTGGTCCTGGGCTCTCCCTTATCCCCACTCAGCCCACAGTGAACCCTGAAGTGGCTACCTCCAAACTTCTCTGCCTGGACATGGATGTGTCTATTGCCTCCTCTGTCCTCCATTCTGGCTATTGGCCTGGAGCCCCCCAAATCCCACAGAAGCTTCTGCCCAGTATTCCTCTCCAGTCGGACCTCCCAGGTGCAGCAAAGGCTCAGGGGGCTGAGCTGGTCCACACAGACAGAGAAGAGTGTGTTACATGTCCGGCGTTGTATGGGAGACAGGAGACCCAGGAACAAATGTCACATCATTTCTGCCCTTGTGGGGCCCCAGTGCTGGGGAGAAAATCAGAGCATGGAGTGAATGGGCCTAAAGCTCTGGGTCCAGATACCACCACCTTCTACCTTGGGACGTCGCTGAGCCAGCCTTGATCCCCCTCTACCCTTACTTCCCTCCGTCACAGCTTCTCTGGATCAAACATTTCCTATGATGTCATTGGCACCTACTGCTGGCCCTGTGAGACTGGGTTTGTAGCTGTTTCCATTGAAGAAAGGAGCAAATGGAGACTCAGAGTGGGAAAGGCATGCCATTCAGGACACCACTGGGGTCTTAAACTCGGATCTGTTTTGCTCCAAAATCTGAGTTCTTGGCCACTCTGTCTGCTTACAGATACCCCTCACTGCCAGCATTTACAAACCCTCCTGGGGAACCCCAGATGGCAGGAGCCACTAACAGCGCCTCTGCACAGCTACTGCCTGAGGACTTTGTCCCAGGCACCTCTTCTGACCCATAGGGGCTCCAGGATCCCCCATCAGCAAACCTCCACCCCCAAGGTATCTTGGACATGGGGTCCTGCTTGGCCTGCTTCCTCCAAAGTTGCTGCCACTAAAAATAGGAGCCTCACTGGAGCTGCTCAAACAAAGAGGCCAGTGCAGCCCCCTGGCTTGTGGAATTCTTAGACAATGGCAATCTCAGAATTATCAAATCTGGGACATATGTAATCTTGGGAGCTGAGTGGGGGCAGAATCTCAGAAGTAGGATGCCCAGGACCCTCAGACCCATACCCCCAGCCCTGGGTTGCACTAGGGCTGGTTATATCCACACCAGTCGCCCTTTCCTGAAAAAGTTGTATCTGTGACTCACGTGTTCTCTAGAGACCCTACTTCTTGGGGTCATGTTCCATTGGCTGGTCTACGTCTTGCTTCCCCAACTTTTGTACCCTTTCCTACACTCCCACCCTAAAACCAGCCCTTGTACCCAACCTCAGCCGTGCTCCATGTCAGGTTACTCCAGTGGCTCTCAAATGGGGGCAATCCTGCCCTCTACCCAAGGGACACTTTGGTGGTGTTTGGAGACATTCTTGGTCATCATGACCATGGGGTGGGGAGATACTGGCATCTGGTGGTTGGAGACCCAGGATGCTGCTCATCACCTCACAATGCACCCACCACAGAGAGTAATCCAGCCCAAGGTGTCAACAATGCTAGGGCTGAGAAACCCCCCACTGTTGACAGTGCACATTTCTGCACCCTTCACCGCCATCCACAGCTTCCAGAGTCCATATAACAGTTTCAGCCCTTTTCCTCTGCTCAGGAGAAAGACCTTTAGGCAGTAATCATACCTTTCTGACCAATTCGGCTGTCCAATTTTTAATTCTTTGACTCTTGACAGTCAGCTTTCAATTTCCTGGGCAAATTGGATGGTGAGGGAGTGGAAAAAGAATTAACCCCAACTCCAGCCCTCTTTCTGGACCATCCTCAAATTGAGGCTAATCCAGCAATTGCATCTGTTGGGCTCTGGACAGGGCACAAGTGCCCCCAGTGTGTTAACTTTGGCCCAGGCAATTGGCTTGCTCCCCGATTGGCATGCTCGCCCGCGTCAGGCAAGTGTGGCAGGCAGAGGAGACGCAGGCCAGAATTCCTGTGGTCGCTCCAGGCATTGGCTCCACAGGCGGATAATGGAGAGTTGGCTCTGTGTTTTGGTGGGGCAGGGGCTGGGGATCCTGGGAGGGGATTTGATTCTAGGACTTAGGGCTAGGAGGGGGTCCAGAAGGCAGGAATGGTCCCTCTGCAGCTCAGGGTAGAACAGGCTCTTCATTCATCACCTGGCAAGGATTTGTTGAGTGCTTGCTGTGTGCCAGGCACTGGGATGCTGCAGTGAACCAGACTGACAAAGTCCCACAGCTCTCATGGCATTTATGTGCTAGCAGGGGACCTAGGCAAGCAGCCATCCAGAGAGAGAACCAGGTAATTTCAGGGAATGTTAAGAAAGAAAGAAAACATGTCCTTAGAGAGAAAATCATAGGGGTTTATTTGAGTAGGCAGCGAAGGAAGGGTGTTCTGGGCATAGGGAATAGCAAACTCAAAGGCCCTTATGCCAGAAAGAGTTAGGTTCTCTTGAGGCTTTACAAAGAGGCCCATGCAGTCAGAGCAGAGGCAGTGGATGGCCAGGAGAGGGAAGGGAAATTGAGAAGATCTGCAGAGGTCTGACCTCTTAGGGCCTTTGTAGGTGGAGGTTGGGAATCTGGCTTTTGTTGTAGGTATAATGACAAGCCAGGTGAGGTTTTACTAGGGTATGACTTTAAAAATATCACCCTGGCTGCCAGATTTGGGGAAAGAGAGGAGGGTTGAAAGGCAGCAAGCCCCTGGGGTCTGATCCTCCAGGAGAGCCCAGGGGACTCTTCCAAAGAAACCCCTTCTGGGGCTCAGAGATGTAGAGGCCAAAAGCCTCTCAGGGAAATGAGTTAGGAGCCAGCAAGTCCCTTCCAAGGTGCCCAGTGGGGTTCCTGGAGCTGGGGTGCAGTGGACCCCAGCCAGGGGGACCCCAGCCCCTCAGGGTCTCCCCTCTCTGTTGCAGACGGGCAGCCCCATCCCGGCCTCAGCGAAGCCCTCCCCCGTGCCACCTCCGCCACCCATCGGATCAGCAGCTGGTGAGTGCCATGCTGGCCCTGACCTCAGGGAGGGCAGGGGGGCAAGCAGGATGTGCCCAGGCCCGAGAGAAGCCCCTGGGGAACAAGAAGGTACAGGAGGGAATCAGGAAGCCAGGTAGGAGGAGCAGTGACTCCCAGCAGGCAAGCCTCCCAGGTGTGTGCCAGGGATCGGGGGAGGTCCTGGGATGAACACAGACGGTCAACTCTCATTATCCCTGCCAGGAGCAGGGCCACAGGGGTAAGAGCCTGGAGTTTGGATCCTTGGAGTCCTCTCTGTCAGGTGACCCTTAGAATGATGCTAGGCCTCTCTGAGTCTCAGTTTCTCATCTATAAAATGGAGTCCATAAGATCCATCTCATAGGCTCGGCACCTGTGGCTCAAAGGGCTAAGGCGCCAGCCAAGTACAACTGAGCTGGCGGGTTCGAATCCAGCCCGGGCCCACCAAACAACAATGACGGCTGCGATCAAAAAATGGCCGGGCGTTGTGCGGGCGCCTGTAGTCCCAGCTACTTGGGAGGCAGAGGCATGATACTCGCTTGAGCCCAGGAATTGGAGGTTGCTGTGAACTGTGATGCCACAGCACTCTACCCAGGGTGACAGCTTGAGGCTCTGTCTCAAAAAAAAAAAAAAAAAAAAAGATCCATCTCATAAATTTGCCTTGAGGATCCAAGAGGCATTGGGTGAAAGCAGGAATCAAAAGCTATGCTGATGGCTGCCACATTTTATTAAACAGCTTGGCAGGTGCTAATAGGTCACAATAATCTCATCAGGATTAATAATAGCTGCTATAGGCAGGGCTCCCAGCAGGTCTGTGTCTCCTCCCCCCATTCCTCACCCCCCCGCCCCATCACAGCCCTGAGAGGATAGCCTCCTTAGTATGGAATATCATCCCTGGAACTTAGAGAGGAAACCCCGTGGACTCTGCTCGACATCTGGATGGAGCCCATTTCTTCATCTCTTCCATGGGTGTGATCAATATCCCCTCATGGTCTTGACAATGAAATGAGATTTGATCGAGACAGTTATAATAAGAACTCACTGTGAGCCAGGCATCCGGTGAAGAGAAACATTTCCTGAGCGCTGAGTTGTGTCATCTTTACCCTATGCGTTAGGGGTTATTGTCCCCACTCTGGAGGCTTTGGTTGTGAGCATTTGAATAAGCACCTGCTGTGCATGATGTTTTCGTTGAAAATGGCTATGAGAAAGCTCCGCACATGTTGTATAAGGACAAGGGAGTAGTTTCAGGTTCTTGGAAATCACCCCCATTTTTAGGATTGGAAAACTGAGGCCCAGAGAAGTTGCCTCACCTCACCCATCCCCATCTGTTGCCTGAAAAAGGTAGGGTCACTGGGGCCAGGGACTAAGCAGGGACCTTTAACCTCTCCTGCCTCTATCCTTCAAAAGGAGAGACGCAGGGAAAAGTTATGTCCTTTGAACCGTTCTCTCACAAAGTTAACTTTCACCAAATTGGGGGGGGAAAGTAAAACTAAATTAACAAAATTACTCTGATTTGGAAAGGACCAAAACAGAATCAGCCTTGAGCACAGTTTAGAGCCTTGGGTCCTCCTCAGGGAGAGATGAGAGTTGACTGTGCTACCCAATGTGAGGACACTCTGTGGAGGTGCTGAATCTCCGTTTGGCCTTAGGTGTGGTCTCTGTACATTCTCCTATGCTGCAGTGGGGCTGGGCTCTGTGGACAGGTGCATACTGGGAGCTGTACTTGGCTTTTGTCCCAGCGGCTTTGGCAGGGTCCACATGGACTACCCCCACCCCATACTCCCAGCCCCTTTGTCACCCTTGGGCTGGATCTCTGGGGCCTGCCTCAGACTGCCTGGGAGGACCCCATCATGACCCTAGGAAGAGAAACTGAGGCCTCTGGCTAACCTGTCCCCATTGGCACTTCCTTGCAGCTGCTGGGATGGAGGCAGCCTGGACTTCCAACTGGGCTCCCCGCCACCCCATCTCCTGGGCCACTTCCCTGGCCTCCCTGATGGCCAGGGGCCCTGGGAGCACCCCATGGTTCAGGAGGCTGGGGAGGGCATCCTACCTGAGCAAAGGTTCGAGGACTCAGTCATTGTAAGAACCATGAAACCCCACACTAAGCTAGAGGGCTCTAGAAAGTTCTTGTACCATCGGGGTGAATCAAGGCTCTTGGAGAAAGCCCCCCGGGGCTGCCCCAGGTTCGAATGGCTCCAAAATGAGGATGAGCAGGGTCCCCCCCGGGAAGCAGGGCTGCACTTGGACCTGCCTCCCCAGCCACCACCTCCACCGCTTGCCCCCTTCAGGAGGGTGTTTGTGCCTGTGGAAGACAGCCCTAAGGCATTGGACTTGGCAGTGGTGGACACCCGAGAGGATCTGGAGGACCTCAAAGGACTGGCCCGGCCATCTGAGTGGGGCCTGCCCACATCAGCCTCAGAAGTGGCCACACAGACCTGGACAGTGAACTCAGAGGCATCTGTGGAGCGGCTACAGCCACTGCTGCCCCCTATTCGGACCGGACCCTACCTGTGTGAACTATTAGAGGAGGTGACCAAGGGGGTGACCAGCCCTGACGAGGAGGAGGATGAGGAGCCAGCTGTGTTCCCATGCATTGAGTGCAGCATCTACTTCAAGCAGAAGGAACACCTCCTGGAACATATGAGCCAGCACCGCCGAGCCCCGGGCCAGGAGCCCCCCACTGACATGGCCCCACTGGCATGTGGTGAATGCGGCTGGGCCTTCTCGGACCCTGCCACCCTTGAACAGCACCGGCAGCTGCACCAGGCCTCCCGGGAGAAGATCATTGAGGAGATCCAGAAGCTCAAGCAAGTCCCAGGTGACAAGGGCCGGGAGGCACGCCTACGGTGTTCCAACTGTGTCTTTGGCACCAATTCCTCCAGGGCCTTTGTGCAGCATACCAAGTTGCATATGCGGGAGCCACCAGGCCGTGCCACCAAGGAGCCTTTTGGGGGTGGCAGTGGGGCTGGCAGTCCAGGCCCTGAGACCAGCACCCTCATCTATCAATCCTACGGAGCCACCTCAGGCTTCAGTGCCTGCATCTTCTGTGGTTTCCCAGCGCCCAGTAACAGCCTGCTTAGAGAGCATGTGAGGCTGGCCCACGCCCATCCCCACTGGGAAGAGAATAGTGAGGCTTTTGAGGAGGACCCTGCCAGCCAGCCAGGCACTAGCCAGGATGTGTACTTCCCTAATGCCACCGAGGACTACTTTGGCAAAGCTGAGCCACACTTGGCCCCCACATGGCGGGAGAGCCCTGCTGGATATGACCCCAGTCTGGCTTTTGGCCCAAGCTGCCAGCAGCTGGGCATGAGGGATTTTCCGCTACCAAAGCCACTCCCGCATGGCTCTGGCCAGAGGCCTCTTGGAAGGCTGGTCTTTCCCTCCCCACTAGCATCTGCTCCCTACTCCTTACAACTTAATAGGAGGAAAAGCACCATCCACTCACAAGGCCTGGGGGACCAGAGGCACCCTTGGAGTGAAGAGGAGGAGGAAGAGGAGGACAACGATGACATAGTGCTGACCTCTGAGATGGATTTTTCCCCTGAAAATGGGGACTTTGCACCCCCTGCAGCCCCCAGCCTCATCCCTCAACCAGCCCTAGAGCTGAAGCAGACATTTCGGGAAGCCCTGCGGACGGCCAAGGCTTCACAGGCCCAGCAGTGGCAGCTCCAAGGGATGGTGCCTGTGGTGCTGGTGGCGAAGCTTGGGCCACAAGTCATGGCAGCTGCAGCAGCCAGGGTGACCCCAAGGCTGCAGCCCGAGGACCTGGGTCTGACAAGCACCCACCCACTGGACTTCCTACTCCTGGATGCGCCACTGGGCGGCCAGCTGGGGCTGGACACAGTCTTGGATGGGGATCCAGCAGTGGGCCTGAAGCACGAAGAGCGGAAATGTCCCTATTGCCCCGATCGCTTCCACAATGGCATCGGCTTGGCCAACCATGTTCGGGGCCACCTGAACCGTGTGGGTGTCAGCTACAACGTGCGGCATTTCATCTCTGCTGAGGAGGTGAAGGCCATTGAGCGCAGATTCTCCTTCCAGAAGAAGAAGAAAAAAGGTAGGGTAGCTTTACTTTGGCACCACCTTCCTCCAAGACCTAGAAGACACACAGTTGCGTGCCCACCCACAATTTAGAATGCTCTAAATTCTACCTTAGCACCAAGCAGGGGAAAGGTGGGGCCATTGGTCCTGAGATACCTATGAGCCATGGCAAAGGCCACCCTGTTGGTGAATGTGTGGGGATGCCCTCAATGCCCTGGCTATTCCAGCAGCTGGAGGAAGGAATATGGGCAGAGGAGTGAGCCCAAGGGCAGAGAATTTCATTTATTCCTTCATTCAGCAAATATTTATTGAGTGAGGTCCCCTCTGTTCTGGAAGCTTGAGGGTAGAGCAGTAAACAGAACAGGAGTTTTTGCGTTCCTGCAGTTTATGGCCCAGTCCAGGAGTGGTGGGACCTACCTATGGCTGGCTTTAGAACCTTCTGGGGCTGCCTGTGATGTATGCAGATTCCCAGATGACAAAGTTCTGATTCCAAAGGTCTGTCTCCAGTGGGAGTACCCTGGGCAGTTCTGACATTGGTACACACGGACCCCGCCTATGGAGGTGCTGGCATGGTGTATGAGTGCGTGTGTGTCTGTGTATCTGTGTGTGTGTGTATACACTGAGTGTGAAGGGTAAGGGGTAGACAACTGGATCCTGAGATAGAGGGAAAGCCAAGGGAACTAGGAGGCTGGAGAAGCTGAGAGGAAATCCCCAACTCCACTTGGGGGACTCAGAGGAGGCTCCCAACAAAGGGCATTACATTCATTTGTTCATTTCTTCATCCAACACATATTTAATTTAAAAACACTGGGACGATCCTAAGCAAAAATTGACAGGAGAGGCCAAGCACAGTGGCTCATGCCTGTAATCTCAGCACTTTGGGAGGCCAAGTTGGGAGGACTGCTTGAGACCAGGAGTTCAAGGCCAGCCTGGGCAACATAGCAAGAACACATCTCTACAAAAAATGAGAAAAATTAGCCAGATGTGGTAGCATGCGTCTATAGTCCTAGCTACTTGAGAGGCTGAGATAGAAGGATTGCTTGAGCCCAGGGGTTCAAGGCTGCAGTGAGCTATACTTGCACCACTGCACTCCACCTGGGTGACAGAGCAAGACCCTGTCACTAAAAATTAAAATTAAAATAGACATGAGAAGGGTATCAACCAAATACTCAGATGATTTGCAAATCCACAACTGGAGAAGTGATTCTGAGGGAGAGATGCTTGATGCTGCCAGATGTGGGAAGGGTGAGCCGGGAGGGTCAAGCTTCCTAGAATGGGGGATGGGGCTGAGAACTTAGAGGCAGGCAGGAACATAACAAACAACCACAGGGAAAGAAGGCAGTCCAGGGTGAAGCCCTGGGAACAGGGAGAGGTTGGAGCTGGAGAGTAGCCCCCTCCCCATCTCAGGCAGTCCATGTCCTCTCTCTGCAGTGGCCAACTTCGACCCGGGCACCTTCAGCCTGATGCGCTGTGACTTCTGCGGGGCTGGCTTTGACACACGGGCTGGTCTCTCCAGCCATGCCCGGGCTCACCTGCGTGATTTCGGCATCACCAACTGGGAGCTCACCGTCTCACCCATCAACATCTTGCAGGAACTACTGGCCACTTCTGCCACTGAGCAACCTCCCAGCCCCCTAAGCCGAGAGCCTGGCGGTCCACCTGGCAGCTTCCTGACCTCCCACCGGCCCCGCCTACCTCTCACAGTGTCCTTTCCACCTACCTGGGCTGAGGACCCTGGGCCAGCCTATGGAGATGGTAAGGGGAGGGGATGGGCCAAGCTTGAATCCTGACCTTTTTGAGGGGCCAGAGGGATGACGGGCTGGGGTTTAAGAGGCAGCCACTCTGCTTTCCTAGAAGCACACTTTACAAAGTATGTTAACAACTTTCCTTACAACCACCTCATCACTTAGGGGTCATTTCTGTTTTACTTAGGGGATGGACTGAGGCACTTTCTGGACCGGGTTTATCCTTGCCCCTCCAGATGGTGACATTAACAAATGCTCATGGAACTCTTACTAGGAGCCAGACATTGTTGTTTAGCACTTTACAAACATGAGCACATTTATATCCTCACAATAACCCTATAAGACAGATGTTATTGGCTCGGCGCCTGTGGCTCAACGGGCTAAGGCGCCAGCCACATACACCTGAGCTGGCGGGTTCGAATCCAGTCCGGGCCCACCAAACAACAATGACAGCTGCAACCAAAAAATGGCCGGGCATTGTGGCAGGCGCCTGTGGTCCCAGCTACTTGGGAGGCAGAGGCAGGAGACTCGCTTGAGCCCAGGAATTGGAGGTTGCTGTGAGCTGTGATGCCACAGCACTCTATCCAGGGGTGACAGCTTGAGGCTCTGTCTCAAAAAAAAAGACAGGTGTTATTATCACTCCTATTTTACAGATGAGGAAACTGAGGCACACAGCTGGTAGAGGTAGAGTTGGGATTTGAAAC